>JAULCA010219815.1:0-13907 GCA_032360845.1 Crassadoma gigantea
GTAAAACTACCGTTTTTACAGACTTTGGTATTGCTCGGCCAGGGGAGAGAACCCAACGCGTTCCTCTCAGGGGCGAACACTCAACTTAGACCAGAAGTGAAGTATTGTTAAGGGAGAAATTAGGAACACGAAAGTTGTTTAGAAAGAAGATAAAAGATAAGATCCCGAATTTTGTTGCCTCTTTTGATCAAACAGAAAGATGTAAAAAATGTACGAGTTGTCCTCGCAACTCGATGTCGTTTTGGCTACAGTCTATGCTGTAACCGAATCTACATATATTACAACTTTTTGTAGATAAGCTTACATAATCTGATTCTAAAAATGAATTCAAATTGCTTGCTTCTCTTATCAATCAACAATTTGGTCAACATCTTTAGTCACTAAACTCTTGCAAATTCTTTAAAACATATATTGTGCCAATAACAGACATCCCGATGAGCAATTTGTTAACAAAACTTAATACATTTTGACAAAACATAAAACAGCTGCAGTTGATAAGATGTTTGATGACAGCTCCGTTGTTCTTGACGAATATTACGTTACAGAGGTGTTAGCGCCCTAAAAGTCTACTAATGAAGCAAATGCAACCATCAGTAGCAAAAGTAATAGAGGCGTGAATGTCATTTACCAAGAACCCTTACAGTCATATTGAACAATCTATTATCACCAAAGCAGTAACTGCGGAAACTAGAACAACACTTGTAGCAGCAGCGACAACAAAGGCACGAAAATAATATGAAATGTCCACTTCATAACTTTCAGAGTGTACCAATTTAATATTACCCAACGATAATGCAGGAAGGTAAATGGATTTCAAATGCCTCGTGGAGTACCATTTAAGTTTATATCTAAATATATATCACATACATGCTTCAGAAATTCTTTTTAACAATTGAATGTGTGCAAACGAAATATCGCTTTGAAACGTAAACGCCCTTTTCTAGTTATACAAGCTTTCAAAATTGTACACGAAGAACATTTTGAAATAATCAAAGAGGACTTAATTTAACAAATATGCGGACTCTCCTAGGATAACGCATCCGTAAGTAGTACAAACGTTAGACACAGATCCCCGTGAAAAAAATGTTTGATGATTTAAAGAACTGTGTTTTTGTAGCAAGTTGTCAAAGGGATAAACGGTATGCAACAGATTGATGCAAACCGCCAGCTTGGCAATGCTTTTACATATCATGTCATGAGTACATATATTGCATATCTACGTAATGAATGCATTGCATATCTACGTAAAAAAGTTTGATACGTTTTCTTGTTAATTGTTGAAATGAATAGAAAACTGTGCAATAGTCTTTGAAGCCACCAAGCCCTTACACCAAGTTAATTTGTATGTAATTATATGGAATAAAACTGGAATATTTTGTATAATGCACGTATTTAAAAGATTATATTGATTTATGAAAATGAATCGTTTTTTAATAAAACCTACGCGTCTGATAACAATGCTTAAATTATTTAAAGCATTTATCTTGTCTTATTGGATGCCTGGTAGATTGTATTAACATGAGAAAAACAAATAATAAACAAAATGAAAAAAGGTGTGCATGCAATGATGGTTTTAAAAGTATTGCTTGTTAAAAGAGTAAGAAAGACCAGCCTTTATTGCTACTCATCCGATCAACCATTTACAATCAAACACTTTATGATTGAATGCGTTAATTTCAAGCAAAAACGTGATAGATTTTATGATGTGCCGATTATAAAAAGATTATTCGATACATTTTCTGTGTAATTAAATGGTTTGGTTTGGTTTTATTTTGTTTAACGTCCTACCAACAGCTAAGGTTATTTAAGGACGGCCTCCCCTGTGTGAAAGATGCATGTGTGTAGTGTATGCGTGTGTATTTTGGGAGGCTGCGACATGGTCGTGTATTGTCTCCTTGTGATAGCGCGGAACTGATGACGACTTTATAGTGCTACCTCGCTGAAAAATACTGCCGAAGACATCCAGCAGTACGCCCCACCCGGTCACATTAAATGTGTTATTAATATATGACTATTTACACTCTATTGCGTTTTACAATAAAATATGATATATTGTGAAGCCGATAGCCGGTTTTTCAATGCTGATGTATTTCTTGAATCCTTTACATATCCTCAGCTATTACGTTTTGGTTTAATGTGTTTATTTCTGTTAATGTCTCTTTTTACAGCATGTTGGCTCTGTCCCCTGGTCGAGACATACCAAAGTCTATAAAAATGGTAGTTTCTACTCCTGCTTAACTGGTTCGCCCGTTGTCAGTATAATGTGACCGGTTGGGATGTCCTGCTGGCTGTCTTCGGCAGTATGTTTCCGTGAGGTAGCACTATAAAGTCGGCATCAGTTCCGCGCTATCACAAGGAGAAAATACACTAACATATCGCAGCCTCCCAAAACACACACGCATTCACTAAACCCATCCATCTTGTACGCAGGGGTAGGCCGTCCTAAATTACCTTAGCTGTTAATAGGACGTTAAACAAAATAAAACCAAACCAAACAGTATGTTGGCCCTAAATAACTCGCGCTGTCGATGGGCCTTTAAACAGTACAAAACAGAATTTTCAACGGTCAAAACTTATAATGTGCATTCTAAAATAGACTATTATAGTCGACATTTTATTAACTTCAAATAATTTCATTTTTCTCTTTTGAAATTTTATCAAACCTGATGTCATTTTATAAATAAACCTGTGCCAGTACCTCATCATCAACGTCTGTAACTCGATCAATACATGTTAAGCTCCTGAATTTTGTTTTGCCAAATGTAACATTTTTGTGTTAGGAAAACGATACACGCGATAAGCTATGCAAAGTATTTCCAACATCTGTTTGATAGCAACATATTATCGAAAATTAACTTGTTAAGATGAAGGATGTATATAATTCGATTAAGATTTAGAAAATAACGGAATATGTTGTGCTTAAATACATTTAATAATAAATGTGCTGATTCAAAAATATTTGGACAACCCTCACCATATGTCACTCTTCTTATTTGCCACTATGCGAGTAAACTCACTATAAAAGGACGGAGTTTGATGCAAATTGGCGTTGTTCACCTTGGTTAACAAGATGGCACACCTTCTACGGACCGTTGGACTCTTCTTCGTCATCAATGCGGCAATATTAATCGCGCCGTCGTGTAAGTAGAATATTATAAATATTTTATATATAACTCGTTCCAAAGCATATTTATTGATGTTATTTGAATACTTAGAAAAGTTTTATTCATTCGAATGCTCTCACGTATTTAATTGCCGTCTGAATAGGTGCTAAGAAAAATATCTTACTAATTATGTTCACTGTTCACACAATTGTTTCTATTAAAAGCGGGGAGTGACTATGCCCCAGTGAGTAACACCGGAGGAGGAAAATATGTTCCACCCAATGACGTCTATGTTCCGCCACCAGGAGACTATGCTCCATCAAAGGGAGGAGATTATGTTCCTGCGAAAAAATGCTGTGATAATGCCGTATTAATAAATGGACGATGTGTTTGTAAACCAAATTACTACGGTCTTAGCACTCATCCATGTGTCCGTAAGCGAAAAACAAACTTCATTGCATTTCTATGACGATAAATTATATTTGTCTGAAAAGTATAATTGAAAAATGTATAATTCAACATACAAAGCCCAATAGTAAAATAATATAAATCAATCCATAAAATGATCAAAGGATCAATACAGACGCAGATACCTTCATTTTTTTTTTAGAATATCCTACATTACGTTCAAATAAAATACCTAGATCATTAAATTCGACTTGATTCAAGTTGTTTTAGGCTTTAATGTATTTGTATATTAGCATTCCTGACGTAACAAGCTTGTTTTATGTATTTTAGGACCATGTTGGGATAAATGCGGAATCAACACGGAATGCGACGTGAAAACATTCAAATGTCTCTGTAAAGACGGATTCATCGGTGATCCATATAAAGGATGTCATGGTAAGTGTCAAATCTTTCCTGTTTGGCACAGGCTTATATATATGTATATATATGCACTGTAGATATTGTGTCTGTCTTAATCTATACGTTCAAAACTTGCTTCATCTGACGAATACAAATATGTCGTAAAAATGTCTATACAGCGCTGTACATTTCTTGACAATAACTGCCCTAACTATAAAAAAACATATACGAACTACATGACGAAGCTCGGTAAATTAATTTTTATTTTACTACGAGAAAGTATGTATAGAGTGCGGTTTATTGAGTTTGTCATTTCCATTTTGTAGATACATTACCTGTAAAAACTATTTAACACAGTTCATTGTTTGGATGACAAAACGTAATCATGGTGAAAAATATATAATAACCAGTTATTATTAGATCCTTTTTGGGCTTGTGTCTCAGAATAATTTTTCGTTAGTAAAGTCTTTGCTGCTGCATTTAAATAAATAGATAAGTATATTTAATAGTGCAATGGTATTTTAGTGTATATGTTATATATTTCATATCTTTTTGTAAGTCCCATGTCATGGAAAATGTGTCGAAAATGCTTCCTGCAACCCAGATACGGACAAATGCGAATGCAACGAAGGACTAGTTGGAGACGGAACCGTCAGATGTTTTGGTAAGTGAAATTTAAGGAATTATTTGTTCAAGCTAAAGCAGTTTTGAATTTGACAAACTATCGTGAACTGGATAAATATAGGAAACTAAGTACGAAATGTCTTCTAAAACAGAAAATGAAAGAATTTCTTACAGAAAATGTCGAAACAATATATTACACATATCGAATTCTAATAAAACTGCGACTTTTGAGAAACTGGCCTTAACACTTTTTTCTTTACACTTTTCACACGAGACAGACTTTCTCAACTAGCAGTATTTCATAGTAACTAAATCATATTTGCATTGCGCTATTTGTTGGGTTATTTAGTAAACTATGTCAATAAAATTAAATATATATTTATATAAAAATATATTTATTAAATGTCGTGTACATTGACAATAACGAACACAACCTATGTAGAGCTTTTATTACGTCGTCGCTAAGGGAACACAGTTGTTTTCGTGATAGAGGAAACCCACAGAGGTAATCTAACGTGACGTGCCATCCGAGAGGTAACAACTGACTATATTCGTCACCACTCTCTTTTTTACGCCACCGCTGGGGTTCAAACCTGAATTCCTGGTAGAGTGAAAGTTCTTCAAATTCAAGCTGAATTGCACTCAGTAATAATGACTGTACTTGTAAGCGACCATGGCTACCCATGCACCCAATGTAATTCATTGAACATTTTGGAATGGTGTCACTTTTAATCAGAAACATTTGAAAAGTATTTACATTAAGTTAAATTGTAATTTAAAAAAAAATCATATTTGATTTTAGGTGATCTATTGTCATCCGTCTTCATCTGTAATCCTGCACCGTGCAGTAAATGGATTTCAATAAAGTTTGCTATGATGCAATTTATTTGTAAAATCTCAGAAAATATTAAAATGAAACAGGAATTAGCAGAGTTATAGGACTTGAAAATTGTAATGACTATTGGAGCCTTTGTGGCTTAAGCTTGTGAGCACAATAACTTGATTAAATCTGAATATATATCGATGAATTTACTATGCTGATTAATATCAATAAGATCTCAACAGTTTTATAATGAACCTGATCAGACATTAACTAGCAGAGTAACTGTCAATCGGAGACTATAAGATTGCCGATACTGGCCTCTCAAGATTATTTGCAGCAATTTACCTTTAGAAACTGCCCAAATTGATGTCGACACAATTGCATCCTTTGGAACAATGAAAATAACTCCATGGTCTTTAAAATTACCGAAAATTTACTTTTCTCTTCATGATACAATAAAATCTGACACTGACTCCAATATCTTTCGTTCATCCTAAGAAGACCTGCAATCCAAATACAGTTGCTTTCAATCATTCTACACTGATGTTTCATAGGACGATCATAAGGTAGCGGCAGCCATGGTTACGACAAATGCAGCCTCGAAATGCCGGCTTTCAAATGAAGCTTCAATATTCTCTGCAGAAGCCCATGCTATCTGCCTTACCCTCAAATATATTCAAACAATAATCGATTCTGATTCTATATCCGTCTTAGAAACAGAAATCTGGATAATATCTCTATACGAAAAATACTAATTTTCTACATAATATTGCCTCAAATACTTAATATAATGTGACCGGGTGGGATGTCCTGCTGGCTGTCTTCGGCAGTATGTTTCAGTAAGGTAGCTCTATAAAGTCGGTATCAGTTCCGCGCTATTACAGGGAGACAGTACACGAACATATCGCAGCCTCCCAAAACACACACGCATACACTTCACGCATGCATTTTGCACGCAGTGGAGGCCATCCTTAAATAACCTTAGCGGTAAATAGGACGTTTAACAAACTAAAACCCAAACCAAACCAAAACTATATTATATTGTGCTCGGTTCCTGGACATACCGGAATACCTAGCAATGTAAAAGTAGATCGCGCCGCAAAGCGGCATCATCACTCCCGGCAACTGTAACTCATTTTTTTTATCAAAGTGGCAAGGTGAATGGAGTCAATGTGAAGACAATAAATTGCACTCGATTAAAGCAAATATCGGAGAATGATCTCCTTGCTACAGAGACAACCGCCCAGACGAAGTTGTCCTTGCCCGTCTTAGGATGGGCCATACAAATATAATGCATTCCTACTTATTGAAGCGTGAGGACCAGCCTCAGTGCATAGCATGCAACGAACCATTTACCGTGGAACACTTTTTATTAGATTGCGTTTATCTTCAACCTACAAGAGAAAAAATTTACAAGAGAATTGCAAGCCTAAAAATTCTTTTCAAAACTGTAAGCATATATAAAATTTTGAACTATCTAAAAGCTGTTGATCTTCATCACAAGATTTGAGTAACCACGTTTTTCATTTTAAACTATACGTGAGTATACTAATGTATATATCAACATTTTTACATGTTTCGTTTGTTTTGTGTTGTTTCGTTTCTTGCCCATTCTTACTCACCAATAGTTAGACCCTAATGACTTTTATTTTGTTGATGGGCCGTTAAGAATTTTTAACTAACTAACCAACTAAATAACAAATGTTCTAAACTAGGTATCGAACAAGCGTTCGTACTTTTTGTGCCGAACAGAAATTCCAAGATAGTCACCCAGACCTCACTTTCAATGAGACGTTTTCGACTTCTTCTCTCGAAAGGCTATACCGATTGATTTCATACTTAATAGAAGTGTTACTTATGACGTATTGCCATAGCTTTTACTTTTCAGGGTGATTATTAAATTCCAGATGGCCACCATGGCCTATGATTGGCTAAATCATTTACAACTTCATCTGAGGAAAATCCATAAAACGTATCAACTAACTAATTCATCTATGCAGCATATGTGTATGCCAGGTCTTCACATAAGTATTGATGTATTTCCTCTCTTCAAAGTAACTGTGCCTATAAAAAAACATGCTAAAACTTGAGTACTTCAAATTTACCCAGGTGACCGAATAGTCACATGGGCCACTTTTTCATCATTGTACTCAATGAAACATCCACCATTAGGTTTTTGCTGAAGAACTGATCTTATTTATAATCCGTTCCGAAATATTTCATTTTTTTCCGATTGGAACACTGACAGAATTGGGCAGACATTTTGTAATTGTATCTGACCGACATAAACACAAATACAACCAATGAGAAAAATGGTGAAAGGAACGGGATTCAGAGTAATAGACATGTCCAAACACTCAACGACAGATTTCGGTAGGCATTTTGTAAATCCTTGTTTTGATAGGTTGATTGTTAATTGTAAGATGTTGTTTGTGGAAGTAGGTAGCTTTCTCATCTGTACAATATTGTTTTACAGAGCCAAGTATAATCGTGTTTGCAAAAGAGACCTACACCGTGTCTGAAAGCGTGAGCACGCTGAAAGTTGAGGTTCTCAGACAAGGAGGAACAATTGGCATTGTTTCTGTGACGTTTAAGGCAACTGATGGTACCGCTATACATGGTTCAGACTTCTTCAACAACCACGGTACAGTCGTCTTCCATGACGGCGAGGCCACACAATACATTACCATCTATATAATCAACGATTCGGTAAGATTTTTTTTATGGCTATTTTAGTTTATAGAACAGTGGATCTCATGGCACTTATAGTTTGTCAACTGCAGTTTGATTCATCCGTTG
Organism: Crassadoma gigantea; assembly: GCA_032360845.1. Taxonomy (NCBI): domain Eukaryota; kingdom Metazoa; phylum Mollusca; class Bivalvia; order Pectinida; family Pectinidae; genus Crassadoma; species Crassadoma gigantea. The sequence continues at coordinate 8,158 of JAULCA010219815.1, forward strand.
TCAGTACATTATGACTGGCGCAATGCTGTGCTTGGTGTCTTCGGTACGGTATTTTAGTAAAATGGCACTATAAAGTCGGCATCAGATCAACGTTATCAAAAGGAGGCAAGTACACTAACATACCATGCCTCCGGCATACGTATACTGATGCACGCTTACACAACACATGTGGATGCACGTCCTGAAAAGACCTCAGCTGTTAATAGGACCTTAAACAAAACAAAACTAAACCGTTTGGTTATTGCTGACTCTTCCGGTGATCAAAGTGTTAAGACGTCAAGTATTTTTTTGAGATGCATTAATATATTCGGAGAACAGTAAATTACATTAGTCACTAGATTTCTGCTACACATTTGATATCCGCTGGCTACCAATTCGTGCTATCTTTGATTATCCCGACACTGTGATAATACTATATATTTTTCTGTAGATAGGAAAAAGATCCCTGTTGTTAAATTACAAAACGGCTAGCGGTCCTGGAATTAAAGAAAGTTTTACGGATTCAAATGGTTTACACTTTTTATATATGTAATAGTTATATTTCAACAGATATTCGAACAATCCGAGACGTTCGAATTGACATTCGTGTCTGTCAGTATTGGTGGCGAAATTGGAGAACCGTCTACGACAAAGATCGAAATTACAGATAACGATGGTAAGAATCTATATCAATTATTAATCTTAATTCAAGTCCAAATATGATTCAGCAACCCGAATACTACTTTTCCCTAGACCAGATAATAATGTACATCGTAGCCTCAGTAGATATTTATTACTACTGTATTAAATGACATCTCGTGTACAAGATCAGAAACGAGGTACTACACCAGAGCTGTGTTTTTATTCTTTGCAATACATTGAAATTAATGTACAAATAACGTCATTATCTTCTGGTGAGAAATGATTATTTCTGTAGTTGAAGATATTGACATTAAACTATTATGACTGACAGATAGCAATTTGAAATATAATGCATTCACATTTCAGATGGTTTTTATTTAAAAATTGAAATAGTTTGGTAAATTAACACGAGATAAACCAAAGCATAGATAAGTAAACATTAGTCTGATCGTTTAAAATATCACTTTCTTTTCTTGATTGAAAAAAAGGTTGATTTATTACATTTGCTGATGAGTTAGTTCATTGTTATTCAGATGCATGTGGAGGAACGTGTGGACCTCATTCTCATTGTGATGAGGCAATCCAGCAGTGCCATTGTGACAAGGGATATGTTGAAGATCCCTACCATGGAGGCTGTACACGTAAGAAATTATTGGTAGTGTGTATGCGTATATATGAGTAGTTGTTAATGTCCAACAGATTGAGGTAAAAACACTGTTGCTGTAATGAAACGGCATATTAAACAACAACTCCGTTTTGTTTGATAGGGTTTTTCATGATGCCGACTTTAAATGCTAAATGAAATACCATGCCGAAGGCACCACAACAGTATACCTTTTGCTCACATGCTAATGCAAACTGGTTTACTGTGTAGTTTAAATGAATACATCTCCTAATGTAAAGCTCGTTAGCAAAGTAAGATATCTATTTTTATTTCAATCTTGGTAGAACTGTAATACATTTAGGGTAATAATGTAGACAAATCATGGAATGACTCTTTATGAGAATGAACTCATTGGAAGAAAACAGAAAATTCGAAATGAAAACAAATTAAACGATGAGCTCGTAAATAGATGGATATGTACTTAACTAAATAAACTATATTCAGTTTTATCAGCAGCTTTCATTACTGAAGACTTTGCGATCGTAGTATAAAGCACAAATCTCAAAGAAGGAAGGTCAGAGGTTGTGTTCCCAGGCCAGGATAAACGATGGTCCTTAAAAAGTAGTAGATGCAATTACCCATGCATGCATGCATAATAAGGGCAGTGACAACAATTTGCTCACTCGTTGTAATATTGATTTAACTGGGCGGAAAACTTTGCTGGGCGCCTTCATCATGGTATTTCAGTGTCATAGCGCTCTGAAGTTGGAATTAGTTCTGCACTAGAAGCAAAAAACCAAAATAGCGTGTCTCCTGAACGGATTACATATGCATGCATGCATGCTAAAAATGTATAAAGGTACGCTCTTTAAAGATCTTTGCTTATGAAAGGACGTTGAACTATATCGAAGAAAAGCACATCAAAATTTAAATTTCGTTTATGTTATGCTAAAACGTTCTATTTATATTTTGAAAAGGAAAACATACAATATGAATATATCACAATATGTGCGAGCTCGTATTTATTGCATGGTTGTATTTCATAGTTATGATTATTTTCAGTACCATGTGGTGGAAGGTGCTGCGCCAATGCACACTGCAACCTAAAAGACAACCGATGTTACTGTAATGAAGGATACTATGGAATTCCCACATTAAGCTGTTACAGTAAGTTGAGTTTGGTATTATGTAACAGCTCCGATGTGATTCGTTTGTCAGACAGTATGGCATTGATTGTTACTTATTGTACCTCAGTGTTTTCTTCTTTAACCATTTGACAATAATTTGGTGACAAAATGCCTTTTGTCTCCTGTAATGTATTCATTAATGGTTTTTGGTAATAGACAGCATTTTCTCTCATATCCGGTCATGTCAGATAACGCTGACAATGTAAGATAGCCATGCCTGTTGAGTCTATCTTACATGGGTCAATCACATCGCGTAGAAATACAAAAACTAACTCCCACTTACGCCCGGTCTGTATTTATTAATTATATCTATAATATCATTTATATTAATTAATAACAACATTAACACCTTGACAACAAAAACATAATTTGATTTCTATTTTCAACTAGGAACTATATTTCTCTGCGTACTAAATGAGATGTATATTCGTAGCGATGAGGTTCAAAGATGGTGCTTAGAAAATGCCGTATGGGAAATAGAAAATAGAATAACAACTAATTCATAGAGTTTTCATGAAAAATGTGTTGATTTTATGCGAGCAACACTCGTGTTGTGGTTTGAGGGTATGGAGAATTAATTTCTACTGCTATTTTTGTTTTTAAACCACGGAGAAAGTATTTAAAAAACTGGAAGATGGCAACCGTCTGTGGGCATTGAGAGGTTGAGTATTTGTTTTTTAATGGTAGATATGAGAGAAAAATACTCTTTTATATGTAACGGTAGGTGGAAAGAGAATTACTCCCTCGGGGATCATAAATGGGGTAAAACCCTCGGGCGAGGGTTTTACCCCAATTTATGATCAAATCAGGAGGAATTCTCACCTATTTCACCAATGTCGAGTTTATATAATTTGTAAAGTTGTTACACTATTTAACGTTATTAACTTGCAGAACCATGCAAAGGTGCCTGTAAAGCCAATGCTGTTTGTGGAAAGAATAACCAATGTTATTGTAAATCCGGTTTTTATGGAAATCCATACGAAGGATGTTATCGTGAGTATAGTTTTATTAATGATGTAGACATTTTATTTTCTGTTTTGTTTCGGGAGATGCACGTTAATGACGAATTTCGGTTGACCTCTTGTTCAAACTGGAAAAAAAGTCGATTTCCTTGTGCTATATGATTTTCGATGTTTTTATTATTCTCATTAGTGTCCTTCCTTGCAGTTCCGTTGTCGCTGCTTTAGTTCTCACTTAGAGAAGGCGATATTAATTGAAGTTAAGCTTTGGTAGTCGACATAGCAGAAGACTCAAAATGCTCAACAAATTGATATTTGTGGCTTTCCGAGTTTGGCGTCAAATTCTTTTGCAACACATAAGTAGGTTATTGTTAAACAACTGTGAAAATTGATTAAACTATGTATTTAATGTCATTATAACAAGTTAAATGAAAGAAACTTAAGTACTCTTTTTTTGTCCACAGTCAGGAAGAAAGGTACAGTGTTCTCAAGCAAAGATGTTGTTTAATAAAATTAAAACAATCTTTAATCTTGTATTTTGTTTTACATTTTCATAGCACCATGCCATGGTAAATGTGGAACCAATGCTAGATGCGATATCCCGACGCAAACATGTGTTTGTAATGATGGTTTCTTTGGTGACCCACATGATCATTGTGACAGTAAGTATATTAAATCAAAACCAATCTGATTTTGTTAAAACGCAGAAAACCACAAATGGACTTAATACAAATTCTAACACGATTCGTTTGCAACGCGTGTTTTGATTGGATACGGACCATGATCTTATTTGCTAAAGAGTCATGATCAATCTTATTAAGCTTATCCTATAGCACTTAAGCCACGCCCCGTTCTAACCAAAACAAAATGGCGTTAAGCACGCTCTAAGCGAGATCCCGTTGATAAAGCTAGCAGAAAAGAGAACAGAAAGGGCCGATGAAATATATTTTTTGAATAATTTAAAAAGTTATAACTTAACATTCCTTGTTCTAACCACTATTTATTACTGAAAAGTTTTTTTCCATCTGTGGGAAGGCAACGAGTTTGATCCTCAATCAAATGAATCATTTTACATTGTGTCGTATGAATTTTACAGAAATCTTAAATAATCACAGATTTTGTTGCTACGCACAGATTGGCATGCATACTGACATGGAATCGTAAATATTAATCCAAATGTGCCTAATGACCGACTTTTGAAAGCCTCTCTCAGATTGGTCAGTCCGCTGCATAATGACAAACCGCCAGCACTGGTCACAAAGTACTTTACTACGTACTTGTAGTAAGGAAACACAATGTTTCTAAACGAAGTTTATATATTATGGTGTATTAGAATGGGGATTGTACATTTTTTTCCCGTGTTTATACTGGCGATTACAACATGAAATTTAGGTTTGAACTCGAGACCGATCTCGACTTATCTGTCTCGAGTTCAAATCTAATCGCAAGTATAGATTTAAAGAATTTCTAAAAGACTGCTAATTTTGATAAAAAAAGTCATTAAGCCACATTGTTGCTTGTTGTCATTTACAAATTAAGTTATTTTGTGATTAAGTGTACTCCCCCCTCCCCAAATAATCTTTTATTACTTCGATTACAGAGGCAGCAGTTATCGGTATCGAAAATCCTACCTACTCTGTAAATGAAAACGCAGGATTTGTAGAAATAACAGTCACGCGAACTGGATCAACATTCGGAACGATCTTTGCTTCATGGAAAACCAGCGACATTACTGCTACTCATGGAGACGATTATGGCGGCGGAGTAGGTGTTATCAGCTTTGCCGGTGGTGAAGAATCAACAACCATACGCATCTATATCGTCAATGATCAGGTATTTCATACAAACATTTAAATTTGGTGTCACGTACAATATAAAATCTGGCAAGGTATACTGTTAAAAAGTTTAACCCATCAAACGAATTACAGAAACGAAACTATTTATATACTCATATTTGGCATTGAGAGGTATGCATTAATGGTATACCAAGTGAAAAAAAGGTACATAAAACCAACACATACACTTCACTCATACCCGCAATTTTAGATAAGTTTACTACCATCACTTTAGTCCTTCGATACAATGTTTAACAGCTTTACGTATGTATATATTTACGATCTGCAAGTTTTGCACTCAGTAAGACTGTTTCGGTTCGCAGTTTAATATGGGCAGACCCCAATTTATCTTCCTCCTCAAAAGCTGTCACTGAAGATGTCAAAATAAAATTGATCAAATAAAACTAAGAAATATACAAGTATCCTACAGTGTATTGTCATATGGTATTCTCTAGATTTATGAGACGGACGAAACATTCTCTGTTTCCCTGACCCATGTGTCAGTTGGTGGTGTGTTGGGAGTCCATATCCAGACAGTTGTAAC
>JAULCA010219926.1:0-10168 GCA_032360845.1 Crassadoma gigantea
TACATTTTTGTTGGTTTATTTCTGAAACAAAGCAATAGCTTTTGATTGTCAAAACCTGCTTCACAATGTTATCACAGATATACAATATCGATCATACCTGCACATAGTAACAGAAAATCAATAAAAATAGAATTGTCCGATCCCATCAAACAAATTTGATGTCACATACCATACCAATCATACGGCACATATAATTATATAAGATTATTCGTAACAGTAAAGTTCAAAAGTCAACAAAACAAGTAAGACAACAGTTATAAAAACATCTGATGAACAATAGTTATATTATAGCTTATTCTATGGCAAAACCTGGACTCGTATTCACTACACCGTTCTCTTGCTTCAAGCATGGATTTTGTGCTCGGCCCAACTTTCTTCTAACTCACTTCAATCATGCCAAAAGACCAAAACGTCATATCTAAATACTAAAATCAGTATTCGGCTTGGAGTATTTTGATTTTCCCCCGAATCATTGACAAAAAAAACAACATTTTTTTTAATTATAAACAACACAGAACAATAGCAGTGAGCACAAAATCCATGTTTGAGTATGAGAACGGTTTCATGAAAACGGGCCCTGGCTTAACGGTTATATTATGGCCAAGATATTATATTCGGAGAGCAGGCATGGTGTGCACGAGGAACTACATTGGGAATACGTAAACGTGACTGAACTTGCTTACTGGTTGTGAAAAGAAACATCCTTAATCATGTATTTGTTCTTTTATTTGTTCAGATGCGACGTGAGAAAAAGAAAACAATAAAATGTTTGAATATCCCATATTGTTCTCTCTCTAAATATTGGAGTGGAAAATAAGTTAGTAAGGAGAGGAATTTAACTCCTAGCTCGTCTAGTGTCTCTCTTTATTAGTGTGTTGACAACTACGCATAGTTAGCATACAATGTCAACCTAACTATTCGATTCGATTCTAGGACATGTGCTCAAGGAGAAAAGTTATAAAACAAAGGTTCAGAACAAATTATATACTGGTGAAGCACCGTTTGTGTTTAAATCACATTCGCCTGGTGTAGAGTTTCTGTGGAACTGGAGATCTATCCTCGTCATTTAAATGTAATAGTGAAATAAAGTGAATGCATTTCCTGAGTAGATTAATTCACAAATCATTTCAATGATTGATTATTTAGCGTCACTAATTATAATAGTTTACATCCATAACCCCCACGTGTATAATAACTTATGTTTACCTTTAAAGTTATTTGATGTTTTATTCTCCTGTGGACACGACGGAAACAATACTGTACAAACTCGAAGGAATAGTCTCTAATCTATTCTGTCTTTCTGATGATAAAGCAATAACCATCTATAATAGTGTATCTAAACAGAGAAATCACAGGATTTAAAGACAAATTCAGTCGCTAACGTGTAAGTAAAAAACTCAACAGGAACATACATTATCTAGCACTCAAAGTCCAAGGATCACCGGGGATGGGAAAGGTTGGGTAGGGGTAGAGGTGGGACGGGACGGGAATGGAGGAGAAGGTAGAACTACATTTACAAATGCACAATTCACAACACAAATATTTTACAGATTTGATCATAAAATTATCACAACACCACATTTGTTTTATTCCGTTGGTATGATTTTCCTTGCAATGACACGATAAAAGAGCCGAGTTTTATCTTACATGCCACCTCGTCATGGGCACTGTCTGGATCACGATCTTCTGTTCAAGAGGAGGCTGTCGTTAGACGTTTTTTTATTCAAAAGACATTTAAACAGCCACAATGATCCCAGGATCAACTAGCCAATGAACATTGCTCATTTGCTAATCAGGAGGGGGAAAATCCGAATGGAAACAATTCCGACGGAAAATATATTTTTTTAACTAGGGATGTGTGAGAACCGTTTAGCATATTTGGCAAACAGGCCTGATATATATATATATATATATATATGATAGAGAATGTATTTTTGTGAATAATGAATGGATAATAGTTTTTAAGATAAGTTTGGTTTCCTGTTGGTGTTTTTCATTTGTGATGTTCCTAAGTGTTGGTAGGTTACTGGTAAACTGGTTTCTTTGGTCATTCCACAGATACTTATCCCTCCAGGAAATCGAAGCATTATTCCACCCGGAAGGAAGAGTAGCACAGATTCTTCTTGGCTTAACAGTAGGTATCACCTGTCCTTCAAGAGATGCAAGAAACAATTGTCTTTCCTGTGACAATGGTAATTGGTCTTTGGTAAAATCAGTCCGTTCCCATAGTAGTAACACTTCATTGTAATCATACAAGAGACAATGGAAGCATTGGTCCTCCAAAGGACAAGGGTAACACTAACTCTTCTAGACATTATAGAGCTAATAATATTCCTTCAAGCGACAAGTGTAACACTGAAAATTCCTGTGAAATGAAAATTCACGAGAAATACCAAAATTAACAGCAACAGCCACACCTTTTCTTTTTTTTCTCGTCCTTCGGAGGTGTCTGGTGTCTTGTGAAAGTTAGGAATACTTGTTCTAGAGTTGTTTGGTGAACAGAGTAATCCTCGATGTTGAACTGTGTTTTTGCGCGCTCCATCGCGCCAAATACACGGGCTAAAGGAACATCTGCATCTGGGATTTGGAAATGGAGGTACCCTTGGTGACCGTCGAATATATCAGCATCTCGAAATGTCTGGATGATATAGTTTTTCAGTGCATCACCACTCACTGTTTTGCCATCGTCGCCAGATCCGAGTCTTACTATAAGAGTGTAACCATGACCGAATTTGTTTTTTAGATGTTGAGGACTTCCCAAACAGACAAACCTACCGTTGACCATGATTACAATCTTAGTACACAGCGCATCACATTCCTCCATACTACAACAAAAAGGATATAAATGTTAAAATACTCTACCTGCAATCATGTTTAATACTGTTTCAGACAGACAGGAGACATTCTGAACTGATCATGTGAAATTTAATTTGACCGACCAAAAATAAACAATAAAAAAGTTAAACGAAATTTTTACATTACTAGCGTTTTAGTGATCTTATATAAGTATACATGGTCTGTCTTACCTATGAGACGTGAGAACCAGAGTGCGACCACTGGCTCTGATCTTAGACAGCACATTCCACAGGGTTCTCCGGGCACCAGGGTCCATTCCCGTTGTTGGCTCGTCCAATAAAACGAAGGGCGGGTCTCCTATCAGCGCCATGGCTGTACTCAGCTTCCGCTTATTGCCACCACTATGCAAATAGAACATTGTAAATTATTACATATCTCAGATAACTTACTAGAGCAAGACAACAAACATGACGTTTTATCGAGAGAGATAATGATTCAAATATGTATTCTTAACATGATTTTGTATGAATTACATTTGCTTTCAAATTCTTTCTCTATACTTAGGTTACACATTTTTCAGGTTAGCTGTAAAAGTCATGATACTTTTATAGCCATCCCTCTTAACGTTACACCCTCTTGAAACAAACAAAAAAAAGAAGAAAAAAAAGAGAAAAACAAGCATCTTCGTCAGTTCACTGACTGACCTGTAAAATGCACAGTTCTTGTCCGCGTACTGCCGCAGTGTCATAATGTCCAGTAACTCGTTGACCACAGGCTTAATTTGGTATTCCTGAACTCCCCTTAGTCTGGCGTACATGGTCAGCGTCTCCCGCCCGGTCATTTGTTCAATCAGGGAGTCAAACTGTGGACAGTAACCGAGGTTCTGCTGGACCTTCAAAGACAAGTTTAGAACAAAGTGAATTGCACGCAAGTTTCTGAAATTCCCATGTTGTCATAAATACCGGATGGTCATGTCAAATGTATTTGATTTGGAGCTTACTGCTTTAGCATTGACTGTTGGTAATAAACGGCTGATAGGCATTACATAAAAGCCAATGTGAATTGCAAATCAGTAATGAATCATCTACGTGAAGGGTTTCTTTGGTTCTGTATATCGTATCGTTTCAGATGTAGCTATGTATCTAAATCGATAAGTAAGTGATGTAACTCACACTGCGTATCTGGTCTTGTATACTGTATGTGTTGACGTATGCGTTTCCTCCGGTCACGATTTGATCTCCCGTGAGCATCTTAAACGTGGAAGTTTTCCCAGCGCCATTTTGTCCTAGAAGTCCAAAACATTCCTGAGGTGCTACTGCAACGGATATATTTCGAACCGCTTTTAGACTGCCGTAAGTCCGCGACAGGTTTTTAATGATAAGAGAGTCGGTCTGCATCAGGGTCTCTAATGGCGTATTGTTGACGCGCCTCTTCTCATTCCTGACGTCGCTGTCCTCTTCGTCCTCTCTATATTCATGTTCTTCCATATCCACCATCGAGTTACCCACAGAATTGTGGGCAGTGCCTGACAGTAAGTAGAACAATTGGTTAAGCAGGCCACTTTCTACAAGAAAGATGAGGATGAAGTATACAATCGCCTGTATGACCATGAAGAGTATGTACTTCCCAATACCAGGTGTCTCCCAACGCAGATACTCCTCCGTAAACGAGAAACAGTTGTCACCACAGGTATCTGAAGTGAAAAATATATTTTGTCAAAATAGCTTTCAGACGCGGACATTTTAACATAACAGAAATGTTAAATTGCAGAACAAATAAAAGCTAATACAAAGTAGTTCATTTCTTAATCATGATCAAAAACGTTGCTTCGCGCACGTTAAAATGGTCGTCCCAATTTCCATACAAACGGCCTACCTTGACAGCATGGGTTCTGGTTGATGATTGGTATGAGACAGGTTAGCTTGTAGTCGATCGCGTTACAGGCGTTGATGTATTCGTAGTTTGTGTAAATGTTCATGAGGCCGAGACCAAGGCAGTAGTGGGGAATGATAGCACTGAACACCCAGTCTAGGGCGTTTGACACGTCAAGCGTTCCCAAAAACGGGAACCGGAGTACGAACACCGCCATGGTTGTAGCGAGACCTAGGGATTTCAAGGGAAATGAATATTACATAAGGAGTTTGATACATAAAAAAATGATACATTTTTAAAATAAAAATACTTATTGAATTCATTTTCTTATCACTGAAACAGTTATAGAGAAATAATTTAACACTCATCTGTCACTTTGTCAAGTTTGGTGGCAATATTGAAGGTTGTAACCGATAGTAAGTTTTGTGAAAGCCCCCATTCTTGTTTGGCATCAACACCTACCTGTGACGATATTAAGCATAGTTACTACCACCATCCCTGTAGCAGGAACATTAAACAAGTAGTGAAGGAGATACACGAATGGAAGACACGCTATCCCGTAGATGAGGAAAAGAAGAAAGACATAACCAAGGCGGCCTCCGCCTGAATAAGCCTCGGTCTGGAATGCAGCAAACACCACCATGATGAGCAGGACAGGAATAAGGTAGTTGATGATGTCCCAAGAAAAACTTGATGCCCAGTACGCAAGGTTGCTGACTCCACTCACCTTCTGGAGGTGTTTTGCGCCATTTGCTCGTTCTTTTATCAGGAATATGATAAAGCTAGTGGACAAAAACGCCATTCCAAATAAAATGGTGAATGCGACTGTGAAACCAGTCCCGAGCGTAGCCCCGGCCACAGCTCGACTGTTCGCCTCCAGCGTCTCCGCGAACGGAGAGTTGTTGGTCGTAATGGAGTGTTGGTTGTCAGTAAAAAACTGTAGGATTGCATTCATCGTATAGGCTACAGTTATCGCCGGACCGTGAAATGTCTCTCCATTGAAAAACGATGTCACCTTTAGTGTTGTATTTGACGCAATATCATCAAAGTCTGCACCTATAATATACCGTTTGTTGAATGTAGCCGTTCCTATTGCCTTTGCCCTCACAAGTAACTCGTCTATGAAACTGTTGGTTGGTAAAAACTCTTCAGTTTGATACCCATTGAATGTTTCTTTGTAAGTTGTTGCTATGTTCGAGGGAACGCTACTAGAACGGTATCCTACGACACTACTAGAGCCAAAGGGCACAAGGTCAAGAGGTAAAGAGGGTTCGTTTCCCGGCTTAGGCACGGTCTCCGCAACTACTAGAGCCATGATAGTGAACGCCACAGGGATCAGCAGCTGAACAAGAGTCACTATTCGATTCCTCCAAAAGTGAATTGCCTTCTTCACAAACATACCATAAAACTGTTGTAAGGACAGCTCCATACCTGTATTCTTCTTCAAGTTCAGGTTGAATTCTGCAACACCAGCGACAGAAAGTTTAGAACGAGACATCTTCTTGTACATTTGATATCATTGAAAATCATACAGCGGTTAGACTACAGTGTGTGCTTTGTAGCTTGCAGTTGTTAGGTGCTAGAACATTAATTAGATTTACAGCAAAACCCCCAAAAAACTTATTCAGTGCACATAAAAAAAAAATCTCCCGTTGCCTAGTTTTTTTTCTGTAATCAGGGATTATAGTTGCATCCTCCGGTTGACGTGGGAATGTCACATTGTTTAAAACTTGAGTGCATGTGAAAATAGTTCAGCTTTTTTCAAAAAGACAGCATTATCATTGGTGATATAAGACTTTGGTATAAAATAACGCTGACTTATACACGTGACATTTGGTTTCATTTCTGATTGGTTATCAAATGTATATGTATATAAATTGTTAATCAGATTTTAAAAAGGTTCTAAAATTACTAAATCTTTAATTTTCGTTATGTGCAAATCAAACCTGGTCAACACGTTGAAAGAGGAGGCCGGGCGTTAAAAATGGTCTCACAAACCCTTGAGAAGACGTACAAAAATGCATACATTGTACCAGATTCAATGACGAAATTGGCAATAAGGAATGTCCAACATTTACTTCGACAGGACTTACCGACAAACCTGTCGACACTTGGGCCGTTGTCTGTGGTTATGTTTTTAAGGTTGAGGGTGGCCACGTCCTCTGGTGCTACATGATTCGCGCTGCTATACCCATTCTCCTCGCCCTTGTGTACATAGCTTGGGTTAAACTTTCCACTCCGCAGTGGGGAAGCCTCTGTGGAATCGTCCTCGTCCTGTTCTTTGCTGCTTTCTCCAACTCTGTACAAATCGTCAAATTATATCGTGAATTCGTTTACATGCCTGTTTTAATATTTGCTCTCATTGTCTTTTCGATATACTTGTATGCATTTAATTCGGAATTTTGAGTTAGACTAACAATTACCCTACAGTCATTTAACAAACAATAGATAAGTTAAACAATAAACAACTCTGTCATGATTCATATTCAACCAATCCACATACATGCACACGGGGAATTCCGTTAAATGACATTGAAAAAAATAAACGTTTTCAACTGAGTTAAGAAAAAATCAGCATTCACCACACAATGTATGTTTATGATTCTTAAGATTTTACTTTTGTGAAAGGACCATATTTACTTAAGAAACACTTCTTCCATGGTCGTTGCCGATGTACCAAAGCTGGATATACCAAGTTCAACCGACTTCTTTTCTATATTTTCAAACAGTTCCTCGAACTTGGCTGATTGGTCGAAGGGAAGAAGGTAGGAGAGTTCAGCGCTGATCTGGCTCTCAAGAACGGCTGATGGGATTAGCGTCTGGATCATTTTGGTCAATTCGTCCACGTTACAGTCCTTGGTCTTAACCACCACAAGATGATATCCTGCGCCTGGAGAGGAAAGAAGTCACAGGGTCACGAACTACAGATTTTGCTAGTTGTTCTGAGAGCCAGCAATGATTTGAAATGATTACTAGATGCAACCGGAACAAGGGCAGCGGAACAGTTTCGTAATATCAAAAAATGTAAAGGTTTGAAAAATTGGTTTCAAAGAAAACTTTATTCAGCTTATTCGGTTCGATTCATGTGGGTCACAAAGAAGCATGACTATGTGGAAGCTTCATATCTAAAACCAGTATGCTCTAAAGCTTGTTTATCTGACTTTCCATTCAACGTCTAAAGAAAAGTGATCAGATGGTTGTGTGCATGAGAAAGGATGACAAAAAGGGTTTTGTTGAATAGTGTTTCTTGGTTGAAGATATTTTAAGGAATTTTAGGCGTGTTTATGTACAGTCGCATTCAATATTCATGGTGTAACTGTTTTAGAGTAGAGAATAAAAGAGCAATGCAAATGCAAATACTATTTGTGTAAGTAAGCTATGATTAGTGTGTAGTTTTGTACATTCATCAAAAACGAATATTCCCACTAGGTGGTTTTAATCCCTGAAATGTATAACAAATACACCTTGTCATTGATGTACATGATGTCTGTATCTAAACAATTTACCTTCAAAACATATATCATGTTAATTTGTTTGATATGGAAACCCTTATCATAGAAACTCTATATGAAACCATTATACCATCGAGTCTAAACAAATCCCCAACAGTAGCGTAAAGCTTTTCAGTTCCTACCGTACAGTTTCTTGAGGAAGAGCGAGGAGCCACAACACTTTACAACGCCCTCCGCCATGATAGCGATTCTATCCCCAAGGAGGTCAGCTTCGTCCATGAAGTGCGTACTCAGTACGATCGTCCTGCCCTGACGGAATCTTTGCAGGATGTCCCAAATTTGTCGCCGAGCGGCAGGGTCCATACCGGAAGTAGGTTCATCCAGGATAACCACCTAGGCGACAATGGTTAAACATCAGCCCTATGTACTACACATAATGAAGATCAAGTCATTAACAGGATTGGATTGACTGCATTGAGTTATCGGATAGAAAAGAGAGTAAATGTGGTTCTATCATTACCTTTGATCCAGAAATCAGGGCGATTCCAACGGATAACTTCCGCTTTTGTCCTCCGGAGAGGGTGACGGAGAAACTGTGTCTCTTCGGTTCCAATTCAAGTATGTTTATCATGTCGTCAACTTCCTCCTGGATCATACGTTTCTCACTTCCTTTTAGCTACAAGGGAACGAATACTTAGTCTTACGAGACGAAATTTAAAACAAAAACTGTGTAATTACAATATAACCATACTAGCCATGTTTCTATTGATGTTCAATATCTGACCTGGTCTACAATTCAATAAAGAAGGAACTACAAACTAAGGTTTGGACATTTTTCTTTCCAGAAACAGACTTTAAGCGTTGAACAAGTGACAAAATGACATTCTAATTAGAACATTGTGATTATTTCCAATGTCTGTGGTGTCTGAGATCAATACCAGAGCAATTAACGAGGGAATAATAGACATCGTTCTTTTAAAGTACACTGGAAAAGACTGAACGGTCATGCTGTAGGCTTACCTGGGCAAAGAATTCAAGATGTTCCTGGACGGTCAATGAGTCGAATAGGATATTGTGTTGTGGACACATTCCCAGGCTCTGTCTCACGTGCAGAATATCGGTACAGATATCATATCCGTTAACAGTCGCCGTTCCCTTGGTAGGCGGTATGAAACCTGGCGGCGGAATTCAATTTCATTATAATGTATACAATTGTGTATATGTTATGCTTAAAATACCTTCAGTTGTGGAATAGCAGATAAGAGAAATAAAGCAATCAAACGATGTTTCACGTGTATTACCTGTCAGCATAGACATGGTGGTTGTCTTTCCAGCGCCGTTGTGTCCTAGCAGGGCTGTGATCTGTCCGTCATACATGTTAAGAGTTGTGTTGGCAACCGCCACCTTCTTTCCCGTTCCGGAACCAAACACCTGAATACAAAAAATTTGCAATAAGCTTAGGGTGTCGTCGAAGAATTCCGAACATAAAACTAATAATATCGTAAAGTTCATTATCACTATAACAAAGCTCAGCTGTTATGGTATTCAAGAACTAAAAATCCAGCTTAAGCCTAGTGCTTCAAATGAACGATAGAAATACCATAACAAGTTAAGGGCGCGTTCCTTACCTTCCTTAGGCCGCTAATCTTGATACCGACTCGTAAGCCACTGGGGTCTCTCTCGAATTTTTCTGGGTTTGTGACAGAGGGGGGCTCTTCGTGGTTGTAGTTTTGTGAGGGGGAACTTACACCACACCAGTACGTTTTCTATGGATAAAAACAGTAGTTTCATTCGTTTTGTTTATGACAATGCCAAAGTGGCGTATTTTCATCATACCAATCATTTAATTGTTTTAGACTTGATATGAAAGAGTTTGTTTTAGCATGAATCAAAAAAATAAAGCAGGGTTTAAACAGGAAGAGTAACATGGAGAATGTCAAGGAATAATAACAAGAGAAGTGACGAGGAGAATAGCAAGGAGTAATTACAGCAGGAGTGACAAGGAGAATAGCAAGGAGTAATTACAGCAGGAGTGACAAGGAGAATAG
>JAULCA010219926.1:10268-27494 GCA_032360845.1 Crassadoma gigantea
TTAGGTTATTTTAAAAAATCTGATTTTGCGTTGTGTTTTATTGAATTCAGTAATTAATTTGTTTTAAGTTCCGAATCCAGGTCATAAATTTCTGAACCATTATTTATGTTTATTTACAACAATTTCTGATTTTTGGTTGTGTTTTATTGGATTCAATAATTAGTTTGTGTTGAAGTTCTGAATCTTACACGTCATTTTCTGTACCATTATTTATGTACGTATACCGCCTGTTGTACGTCTCATTATGACCGATCTTGTTTAGAGAACAGGCCTCTGAGCCTAGTGGGTTGATGTTGCTGTTACTAACAGCTCTCAAAAGGTAATTGCAATATCTGATCGATAGTTTATTGTGATTTTCCTGATGGGAATAAATTACAAAATAAGGTAGTGTTGACAATGTTGGGAGAATTCAGAATAATAGTCGACTATTCTATTTCTGATTAATGGTCATAAGTCCGCTGATGTCATTAATCTCATCTTTCTTCCGCTGAAGCCGCAAAATTATACGAAGATCATTATGTTCTGTAAGTAATTAGAAGTGTCGAGCGTTTTCTGTAAATAATAGGGTCATGTGAGGTTCATGTATCGGGTGTTCTCGCCTTGTCACGAATCGGGTGTCCTTGGTTTGATGTCGATAACTCTCATTTACAAAAGTCAATTATAAACAAATTAATGAATGCTGGCGAAGGATATGACAAAGAACGTGGCGACAAGAAAATGACAGAGGTTTATGGCAGGGTGAATTAGCATGTATACCAGGCAAGATAGTATAAATCCTTACATATATTGTATAATACACTTTGCATATCAAAGTTGATTGAATTATCATTCCTACAGAGATATCATATAAATACTTCTCATAAGTTATATAAGATATTTCATTTAACATTGTATAAACATTATAGTTTATAAACAGGAAATCTTGCTTTTTTGTGAAATTTCTAACATTAGACAAAAATTACGAGGATAAACCACTAGACCTGATTTCTACTCCGGGCACCAAGTAAAAGTAGTTTTAATATTAGGCAAAAAGGAAGGAAAAGATACCCTGTTGGATAATATTGCGCAGTTCGAGGAACAGACTAATAAACTTTTCTGCCGTAAAAATTATATTTTGCAAAAAGGCCACCATTTTGATAATTATTTGGATATCATACAGCAAAATAAATGATAAATATAACGAAATGCTTCAGAGGACGTTTCTGTCACATTGACCTATTTTAGTTTGTCAGTCAATAAAAGGTTTTACTTGAGGTGAGTTTGTAAACTTATAAATACCATTTGCTATCTCATTGCTTATTAAGTTTGTGAAAATCAGCATTTATCTCAATTTTAATTGCAACTTTATATCTGGTTTACCCTATGCCTATAATTTAGAGTTGGTACAAATGACTGTTTGGAGTTGGTCATATAATTATAAAAACCAAAATACAAATATCACAGTTGTTAAGTGTCTGCGTTTGTTCCTTAATGTCATTTAACAATAGTAAACCTGTATGTTTTTCATATTCATGAAATCAATGAGATTTTAAACCTTTAGGTCCCTAGTGTCACAGATAAGACCTAGAAGGTCGTAAAAGCTGTCGGTTGCAGAGTATCTGGGAAACTACACCGATTACCAACTTAAACCCTTTCACCGCCATAGATCATAATGGACCCCTCCATATCAATGCATGGAAAAGTCTACTAAAGTAACATGGGGTGAAAATGTTTAAAGGTGCTGACAGCTGTATGTGTCTCAAGAATTGAGGTTGTAGCCTGCGCTGGTAGATTTCCTTGATAGTCACTGTTAGTTTTGTAATCTTTTTTGAGTAGCAACATGGTTCCTATCTCAAATTGTTCAAATTAAGGTGTGTTTACACCTCCTTTTTTGTTTCAAAAGTCGTTTTTTTAATGGATTTCCAACGTTCTGGTTGGTCCCTAGCATGAACAATTGGTTCTGGCAGGACGAAACGGCTGTGTGGTGTGGTGTATTTCATTTTTTGACATTATGTATCTTATACCAAATTTCAAAGGTTCAATCATCTCAGCGAGCCATAAGGTCGTATTCGATATATCACATTTATCTTAAATCTGTGGTCCTGTATTTTTGAAAATCATTTGTCATGTTCCTTCGATATCATACAGCTAACGAACCAGTGTAAATTATAAAGATTCTATAAAGCCTTCTAGCATCTTGAGACATCTTCATTATATGTGATTTTTTTAACATCAATCTTTTTAGTTTGTCTGATTAACTATTCTATGGAATGCATTGTTGTGTATATGTTTTGTTATTAGTTTTTAAAACAACAAATCTGTGCTAGAAAAAGATGTTAAATTTGTACAAAGGGACTTAATAATATGTATTCTTCCTATAATAGGTGTCATAATCTCTCTGTTCGTTTTCAGAACATTTCTGAAACTTAAGCTTAATTTTATCTTTAACAAAACAAAGTTTTTGTATTTAGTGCAGGTCGACATTAAACTCGGTACCTCAGACAAAACAAGTTGTAACATTCGCATAATCAAGTAAAAAATAGTCTTATTACATTTACACTGTACCTCTTAATCAGCAACATACATGTAGCCATTGGGCGGTCGTAGCGACCGCCTCTCTTAATTCGAAAACAAAATGAAATGTTTTGCTTTGATAAATTGATGTGGACACATTGACATACAAATTTGTTCTCGGCTTTCAATTCATCAACCTAAAAAGTGACAAAAATATCCAGAGTGCTACTGCGGAATTCTCAGCTAACATAGATAAAAGCCTTTTCGAAACCTATAATAGAATTTCTTTTTCTTCTGTATACACATTTATATCGCGAATCAGTCTAGTATTATTCTCTATATACATCCCTGCAATCAGACCTGTCTGTCCCCTATCTATCAATTTATGAAAAGTGTTTGTTCTATCTTCCCTCAATTGATCCTGAATATATTTTATATATAGTTAAGTATGTTCCCTCCATATTTTTCACAACGGCTTGAGATTGTCTCCCTTGACATGTATTGAGTCCTTGTCTTTTTCTTACTAATAATTTACCACTCGTACATCAATAAGCAAGTGATCTTACTACAAATTTCTCTATTTTATTATAACATTTCAAAAAAACAATTGTTAAACCATTGACAGTTGTTTGTAATACCATACCACTTAATGGAATAAAGCTAAATTAATAGAAAAGTTACACTCTCAAATAACATATTCTGTCTGATTAAGTCAAGGAACTGTATAGCTATCAGTATTTAAGAAAGTATCTAGATTTACACATGCAATATCTTTTTAAGAAGAATATAATTATTCATGAATTAGTTGATATTCGTTTCAGATATCTTCCTGTTTTCTTATTATTTATTCTAGAATATTTTGTAAGGTAAACATTCTGTTTTCAATATAAAAAAGTGTTTGGCTACCTCCTCAAACAGGTAATATTTTTAATGTACTTCATTCAATTGTGTTTTATTCTTCGACGTTTCCCTCTTATTTGTATTCCAGAGATTTTGTTTGTTCAACGAAAGGATTTTTCCTGTTTTGCTCCTATAATGAGTTGGATTGTACCGTCAGAAATAATGTTAAGATGCCGATATTAGTAAACGGGAAGAGCATGTTGTAAACTACCAAAACATTGTTTGTTTATTAATAAAAAATAATCAAAAGCCAAATAATGGTTAGTTTTATGATAGAAACAATTTAGCAGCAACGATAGCAATAATTCACAGGAAATCACGCCAAAATACCATATCCTATTCAACTAAACGACACAGATCACTATCTAGATTAAAAATATCCCATGTACAAAATCTCACAAGAAACATGTAGTTTGTACTAAATGCCATCACAATAAGACGAACATGCATTCACCGCAGTAACAGTAGATAGTCTTAAGACAGACACGTGCTCATTCCGCCAATAAATACGTTGTTTAAACCACAATATCAATACGCGTCACATTGTCAAACACCCTTCCCTTGTTCCGATTACGACTGCATGATCCAGAAATCAAGACACCCACTATGTTTTTCATCACACTCTGTGTATACATCCATAAATATGTTAACATTTTAATCACGTGAGCCACGCTTATACAACCAGCTCCTTGTTTGTAATGATATACGTGATTGTCAATAGAAAAGTATTAAAATGTGGGACAAATCCGATCCGGATGGCGTGCGTAACGTCGCGTTTCCGTGCGTAGGCGCGCGCTTGTGTACTTGATCACACGTGCATACATGCATAGGTAGGTGGCCCTAACGTAAAACATGTCTGTCGTTTGTATAATATACAGTATAGGATTTTTATTACAGTTTTATAATATACAATATTATATAAAAAAGTTAAAATGAAAGGTGAATGTTGGCGTATCACGACCATGATATCAGAACAGATTTTGATAAAAAAAATGTTCCAAACTAATAAAAAAGCTTACTCCAAAGTATGTTCCTGTCTCGGAGGGATACTTGTTTAACATCTTACAAATGTAGTGGAAATATTTCCCTGTACCGGATAGCACTTCCCTGTAGATAATATCAGTCTAGAATGTTTTTCATAAATCGTGTACACGGTGTTGCCATATCAATATTATTCTATAGGATAATTTTATTTTATTATTATCATTGCATAAATATTGTAATGATATACCTATGAGCCGCAAGGCATCAGGCTAATAGATAATACAATGCAATTTAGTACTGTTCGTGCGGAAACCTATGAGCTTACAGTCTGTATTTGCAAGTCATGATAAATTATGACATGTAAAAGGACCCATACTTTAGGGCTGTAATTTGTATATATATCTTCACGTGAGGTATGTGTAGTGTGTACGGCCGTAAAGCTATATATACAAGATGTCTCAACAGGATATATAAAAACTTGGAGACAATTTTAATCAATCGATGGAGAATGTTTGACGTTTGCCACTGGCTTCGTTAATATGTAGTAATTGGTATTAGTGATAAGGTAATTATAGTTACTCTAAAGCATCTTACATGCTGCTACATGACTGTCATGGACAAAGCTCTAGGTGATATACAGCTGATATAACAACCACGAAAGACAGTTTGTTTAATTTGAATTGACAATCAAGAGAATGCTACCTTGAATAATTGATGGGCTACATCGTAAGTTATGGGTTAGCTTTCATACACACTTACGTTTAAAATAATAACTTTGAGTATATCTCGCTAATGTTTTTGGTAAGTATTAAATAAATGTATCATTATTTTTACAAGTTCGTATTAAATGACCGTTGAATTTAAAAATGTTTACTTCAACCGGATATGACGTACCTGTTCCCTCGTATATCCCGATGGTGTTGACTCCTAGGGCCATTCCTGTATTAAATATCAGACATGTCGCCATCTTCTCACTTCGAGACATAGTCTCATAATAGTTGGTGAGGAAAAAGTATGGAAAGTACAACAGGAAGTAGAGTATCCCTCCGGCATTAGCGCCAGTGTTGGCTACAACAAAAACAGGACATTCGGTACATGTATGTGTGCTTCGGTGACCACATTTACACGAACAAACAAGTTACACTCGGTAAAGAAGGGGGCACTGACCATAAAAGCAATGAAGTGCTCTGTTACAGAAAACATAAGAAACGCGCCTTAGTCGAGACGCTATTCAAGAATTGAGAAACACGTGAATTGGGAAATGTCAGTCACAAAAACGCTTACAGGGAGACTTCCCTTTTCACTAGAGTCTTACCTTTGTTGAAGAAGGTGCTGATCATGAAACAGAAGGCGATGATGGAGGAACTGTAACAGATCAGGAACACAAAGACCAAAGAGGGGTCAGAATTGTTAAGGACGCTCCCTTTGTCGCCAATTTTGACTGCAAACAAAATGGTGTAGATAGCACAAGCGATGACGAGGTAGACCATGGCTTTGAAAAACCATGACAACCAGTAGACGGTTGAGCTCAAACCCATCAGCTTCATCGCCTCCTGTAAACCAATCAAAGATAAATGATTAACAAAGAAACCAAACCTGTAATAATGAAACTCACAAGCAAACAGGTGTGTGGGGGATAGGGCCGAACCTGTAGTAACTAATGTCGGAACACGCTACAGATTCTAGGATTATCATTTGCCTTAATAGTTCGCATTAAAGAAAGTTATCTTAGACAAAGTTTAACGATATTTATTTTCTTTTATCTGTGTTAGTAAACATCGTTACGATCATGAACATTGCCTTTTGTCGTTTTATTAATACGCAGGCGTTACTATTTCCTCACTAGAACACGTTCTTATCGATGCTCCTTGCATCATTCTTCTTCGTAGAATAACGATACATTACTAAAAACATCATTCTGGCAGATAGTTGAATAGTTAAGAAAATAATTTGAACTCTAAAACGTTTGATCACCTGGATGTCTGATTCTAGCATAAGTTCTAAATTAGGGGGAGATAAGCTAGTTGAAAAAAAATAAGGGCTGGTAGTATAGCCAGTCTAGACGGATAGACATGAATCTCAATACTGTATATAACGTACATTTGTGAGGATATAAGTAACACGTTGTTATTTTAAATGTACGCGATCCGTGTGAGATAGACTCCCTCTCGAGTCGCATCTAATCCATACCTTGAGACGTCGCTCCTTCTCGTATAATATGTTCTTGATGGTCTGCAGGGAAGACAGAATAAACCCAAGCATGAGGAAAAGTGGAAGGTTGCTCTGGAGAGTTGGGAGGAGGAAGTCCTTCACCACGGGCGGGTAGGGCATCCTCTGCATCTCAAATTCAAATGTGGACAAATTGTTTCCCGGGGCCTGTTGGTCGATAATGGCCCTGTCCACCAAATATTGTAGCAACAGGAAGCCGGTCTCACGGTATTCTGTGGACATAATAACTTCATCATTAACAACGCGAATTTATTATCTATGTGGCCATATAACATATATGACTTCCTGGATAATAGAAGTCACCGCAGCCAACCAAAATATGTCTATACCAGCGGGTTAGTCAGGTTGGCTAACAGTACCGGCCTTTAGTTTTGTGCTGTTTTATCGTCAAAGAAAGCACGTAAGATGAGATGATTGCAAATAGGATTAGAATAGAAAGCAATATTTCTGCATTGTATGTAAATAATGGACATTTATTTAGGTAAAAATAGATACTGACGGGTTTTAGACATTTCCTAAACTGTAATGTATGACGATAGTTCCCTTCACATGTTCGCCAACGGGTTAGAAACAGCCGTGTGGCCACACCTAGTAAATTTACAACACTCAGCAACGGATAAGTACACATGTCCTCAAATAAATGTTGTTAACGACTTAAACTGTCAATGCACACCACGTTCGTCTACTTTTATATTGATTTAAACTTTATTCAAAAGATAAGATATTGATAAATAGTTACCTAAGTGACTTTCTGGTCTGTGTGCTAAATGTACATCGCAGTGCGACACCTGTTACGTAAAGGCCATGTGGCAGAATCCAGTGTGGAACGATATAACATCAATAACTTCACCATGTCATATATTACTCAGTTAATAACTAAAACTTAATAAATAATTGAAGTTTGAAATGTCTTCAGAAATGACACCGCGTACATTGGCTGACATATAATCGATAAATGTATGATGTCTTTTCGACTTTGATAGCTATGTATATTTTTTTATAAGTTGTATAATAAAGTGCATGTAGGTTTGGAATAGTATCAGGGGAATGTATTAATTTGGTTTAGTACAAGAGACTCACTCGGCTCTCCGCCGTCGCTAACGTCGTTGCGGAACCAAGGAGTCCGAAAAAACGGGTATGCGTTTTTCGTACGCCATCTGTCTTCATTTTTCAGTTTGGATACGCTCAGGTCGTAGTGGACATGTGGGGGTAAAACGGTCCGGTAGTCAGCCGAGGAGTCGAACACCACCGCAGCCCAAATAGTTTTGTCGTTAGTCGCGTGATAGTCCTCAATCTCTTTCGCCGTGTCGTAACCCCGCACTGCAATACAAGTTTAAATGCAATCTTTCAATGTTTTCTCCCAGCATAATCAATATAGAGTACAAGTAAAGGTAAAACGCTTCAGATAGTTACATATAAAGACAATATCCCTTATTTATTTTGGAGCTACGAACTATAACACATGTACATATGTATACACATAAACTTCCCTGTTCACATTATTATAAATTGGCATACATGTTCATTCATCTCAAGTATGGTTCTACGAATTTTCTACGAATTATCACCTTACTTATATAATTTTTGTTTAGTTGGTTTTTTTATCTACGTCTTTGAAAAAAAAACAACAATGGAGACATCTATATATAATATCTATCTTCTACATATTATAGTAACCTACCAATATATCAATTCACATCTCAAACGCTTAGGTTGTTTTAGGAGTGACCTATAGATCAGGCCCGGCTAAGGGCTGAGTGGAACACGAAAACAGATAACAGAAAAGGGATTACTAAAATATGTGGCTGACCCTGAGTGCTTAGTAGGACACAGTAAAGAAAGAGTATAGGAGAGGGAAAGCAGGCACGTGTACCTGTATATAACAACTACACGAGTTGCCATGGGAAAAGCATATTCAACGTCGGTGTCGGATCATTTAAGTAGAGAACACTGATAAAAAGACTATTCTGTGGTCCTATATACGTAAGATAACGCAGTGAAATATTGTAGACCGATTTCTTGTACTGTTATTTAATTTACAGATATCACAATGGTTTTAAGATATACATTCAGGTAATATATACAGTAGCCTTGATACTGGACGTAAATGTAGCGATATATTATAATATGTTTACGTCACAATGACAATATACTTTTATTATTTAAAGAGTGAGGGGCGCAGTAGATAGCGCACTTGCCTTTCACCAAGGCGAACGGGGTTCGATTCCACGTGGGTTTTTTTCAGGTACTCCAATTTCCTTCCACACTAAGACCACATGCGGGGTCTATATATCTATAGATCCTTCGAGTTATGTGAAAATTCATCTCCGAATTATAGTATGTGGTAAACACGACTCTGTATTATAATAAATATATCATCTGTTGTTGGGTTATATTTTCGTGCTACTAAAACTATGAAATATTTCTGTCATATCTCAACATTTCAGCACGTGACAAGGAAACGCTCACGTTACACAGACTTAACTTATCAATTAAGTAAACTTATATCAGGCATCGTGTTTTCCCGTCAATAACTTCACTCTGATATTGCGAAATAAGTAAATTGATCATCTGATGTAAAGTCATAGACGATAATGTTATGAGTGGGAAGAAAAAATATTTCATAATAACGATGATGAGGGAGTGTATGTTGTATCACGTGATTTGTTAAGCAGTTAATGGCGAATGTTGTCACGGGTTCAGTCACGTTGGAGACATGTGCTCCAGTGACGGTTGTGTAAGTTTTACAACCTATAAGATAAAGATGGGAAGTTTTATCACTAGGGGTCAGGTTAGGCTCAATAAAAGTCCCCTTGTAGAGCAGGATACACAATCACGTGTACTGTGTCCCTATTTACATACTTCAAGATTGTATAAACAGAGCTATGCAGTACGAACGCCACCTAGCTTCTACAATCAATAACTATTGATGAATGGATAAATCAAGTTGACAAGATGATTTTTTGCCATAACACTGGATGTCAACACTTCGTTATTTAGTTTCGTGTTAGAACCAAAGACTATTACCTACACAATTCAAATCATTAACTTCAAAGTATTTTTATGTGTTTTTCTCGTTAGCCAGGAAAAAAATACTTTAATTATCTCCCCTTTAATTCTATCTGAATCAGTTATTTCGACTAGACTTTATAGTCCTTCCCGCAACCACAATGAGAACTTATTTCAGTCACGGGGATCTGTGAATTCGTTACAGCTGTAGTTTGACCTAAACTAAAGTGTTTAGAGTAATTTTACACGTTTGGGGTTATCATTATCACCATTGAGGGATGATTTTTTTTTTACCGAAACTTGATTTTAATCCCCAAACATTTAAACATACTCTTAACATCTTAATTTAGGTCAAAATGTTGATGTAACTAATTCGCAGGTCCCTGTGGTTTCAGAGTAATCTTGATGTGTTGGAACTGTTAATAGATATTCTAGGGTTTTAGATAAACACTCGATAAAATACCATCTCAACTCCAAATAATACTGTTAATCCAAAACCCTTAAACATTTATTAATACTCTTCACAAATCGAAATAGGTTCAAAGTTATATCATAGTCATTTTCTCCAAAACCCGGCATCCACTAACGATGGGGTCATTATATGGGACACCACTCTGAAAAGTTATACTACGTTCATGTATAGCAGTAAATCTCAAACGAAATGAAAACGGAAGAAAAACCTGGGGTCATTATGTGGGACACCACGCTGAAAAATTATACCAAGCTCATGTTTATCACTAAATCTAAAAGAAAATTAAAAAGGAAGAAAAACCTGGGGCATGTATTGAAGCAAAATAATAGTCTTGGTCTTCCTGGTGTCCCAAATAAGCGGAAACAGAAAGAACCTCTCAGATTATTTTTTCTCTCTCTTATTTCGGACAGAAGGTACGGCGTCACCAAGGCGACGCATGTGATGTGCTCTTTATTACATATCGAATGAATGTCAAGAGTATCTTCAAATAAATCAAACACATTATTTAATATACTAACCAGTAAAATTAGGGCCGACTTTTTGAGAAATGTCCATCATCAGATTTACAACAGCAGTCTGGTTAGGCGCGAAGAGGATCTCTTTTTTCTCGAATGTAGCGTTTTCCATCAAAGGAAACGGCGGCCATATTGTATCGGTAGAAATAAGCTCTGTTTTCACCAGAGAACGGATCACCACCAGGAGAGCAGCGAAACCCACGGGTAGAATTATCTCGAAAATCGTTACGGCTTTCTTACGCTTTTGTATCGTCCAGTTCTTCCATGTCAGCAACAGAAACTGTCCAGTTTTACCCATATTGGTGTATTATGATATAGAACACACAAGTCCTGATTGAATATTGAAGATAGGTTGTCTGTTTAGTGTTCTATCAAGTCTCCGTGCTCATCTGTAACATAAATGTTATAACAATTCCAATGGTCATTTAGATCACAAATATAAAAGATATTAACAACCAAGTGTTCCACGATTATCATTTACAAAAATTATGAAAGTAAGAAAATGTTACACCGTTATCTTACAACCCCTAGCTATCACAGGCTGAAGATTACGTACACGTCAAATACTACTTGAACGTACATATACTTGAGTTTCCACACACGCCAGTTGGTACATATCTCACAAGCCCAATGCTACATATAAAATATAAGCGAGTTGACATACACGCCAAATGCTACATATTCCTACACGTCTAATGCTACATTTCACAATCTGAATGCCATATAAAACATAAAGAATCCAAACACACACACAATGTTACATAAAACATAATGGAGTTTCAACACATGCCTAGTGCTATATATTTTTCCACATGCCCAATGCTACATACTTACACGCTCAATGATCATAAAAAAAATAACGGAGTTTACTCACACGCAACATACACGCCCAATCTATTTCAATATTGTAGCAGGCAAATTGAATGACGAACGTTAGTGCGTTAGGCTTATTTTTTCTGCAAGCTTTCCAGAATTATGAGCTTTTAACTCTGATGAACAGAATACAGTTTAAAGACTTTTTGTTGCGTTTTCCATAAAAGTTTGACAATAAATTCATATTGAAATTTCAAATGCTTAATTTTCAATAAAAAGAGCAGCGGAAAGCCAGTATCAGCCAGGAACCTCCAATGTAATGATTATGACGTCACAATTGTCATGATGTCATTTACATCAATTCAGATTTTTGGTCTCATTATTATCATACAGATTAAATGTAAACACCATCGCTTTACGGACGTTCCACCTCAATATTAATATGTCCTGTTAGAAAAATACACAACACTGCTACAACACACAGGCAAATCACAATGACATTCGAACGTATTCTAAATTAACGCCATATATAGCAGTCTGTTGTTCAAAGACAATCGGTAATTATAAAAGAGGCTACTGTGGCCAATATATCGCTCGTCATGGTAACAAAAATTGGTATTGATTATTTCCCGTTGTCAACGTATGCAGGTAGTTATAATACACGTAGGACATCAAAATCAAATGTAACAGATAAAAATGGAAGGATACCTTTAAAATCGTTATAATTTCTTACTTTTCTCTTTTATAAAAGTAAGATATATGCAATACGCAATGGGTAATGCTAGTTCAGCTATTTATTTACATTCACACACTCAAGTCATCATCATCACTGACCAGTGGCGGCCTAAGCAAACCCGATCGCCAACACAAATAACAAAAACAGATGAACGTCATCATTGACAGCACATGCAACCAAACAGTCTTTACGTCAACATTTCTACATACTTTCAGTAGCCGTTAAAACAGTAGGTGATTAAACATATAATATCCTTTAATTACCCCTTTTGCGTCAGCAGGCGCGTTTCAATACCTCGTCACAAATACGTGTGTATTAACGTTATCCCCACAAACTCGCCTACGGCTATTTCCTAAACTACTTCCGGTGTGGTTGATATACAAGTTATTAAATTGATGTTTTATATGATGATTTCAGTACTTGTGTACTGATCATTATAAGCATATCCGTATATAGATATTTTCATAGCTGATCAACTCATGTGTATTTAATTATCATGTACAGGAGACATAGATAAAGAAACGGGCTTCCGAGTAGAATTTTTGTACTGCAGTTGTGGAATGTAAACTCAAGGGAGGGATTTTTTTTAAATATAATTTTTGCCCGCAAAGTTAAAAATTAATCTCGCCATCTTAGTATTGCGGGATATAATTATAATGACCTCTTCACAATTACCTGTCCATCCCTTCCCATTCTTCTTATAATGCATTTTCAAAGTCGGTAGACCTATATGCTTTGACAAATATCAGGCACGTAGCTTGCCTTCCACCAAACGTTCAGTAGAAACAAAAACCAAACCCAAAACACCCCATGTCACCTACCAAAACCACGCCCTGGACCAAGTCCTACTACCAACAATGGTCTAGCTCCGCCCTAGCTGCGATAACGTAGCTTTCTGACGACGAGACATTTTTTTTAATATTGCGTCGGCCGGGCAGAGGAGTCCGGGTATTAATATTAGTACTAGCTACGCCCCTGCATATCCTAATTTGAGGGAAAACTCCAAATATAAACATACTTAGTGAACATTAATGGTACATGTTATATGATGAGATTCAGAATTATATATAACCTACAGCTACGTGAGAAATTCGCGAATCGTCTATAATTTCGATGTGACTGATGTTTGATAGAGCCAGGATGATGCTGACTAAATAAGTTCATGAACATCATTAACTTATACATAATGACAATAAGGTGGAAAGGTATTATACAGCTGTTGAAATTGACGACAACACCCTGGAGAGTTGACAGCTGGGTAGTGTAATTATAGCTAGCTTGTTCATTAACGTATATGTATAAAGGAGAGGAAGTAGAATGGCTGTGTACTTACGGACTTTACATATCTGTCCCTGTTTATCATTCACGTTTACACCATTCAGAGATAATATGGACATGTAGTTTAATCATAGTAAAAGTTTCCAGTACTATTTCTGAAACATGGTTTGTCCTGAACTCAAATCGAAATAAGTGGTAACGGTGGGGTAAAGCTAAACTGTGTTCTGTTTACTCTCTTTATCTTGGTATGCAATGAATTCCCGGTACACGAAAGGATTCGCGTGCCAAAATTGATCAAGATCGGAAAATATTTTACTACTATTATTATTGTTTTAACTGTAACATTACTATTAACATCATTGTAACTTTGTAAGTCGTATTTACCTTCTCTGCTGCCGTCAATGTGTGTAAACCAGTGCGTATGTTAGTCCAAGTTACAGCAATATTTAATATATAGCATAGCTACATGTATAGGTAACCGTCTTATCTGAAATGTGACCGGACATGTGATCTGTGACGTATGCTGATACACTGACGGTTTATGACTCACAACCCCGAATACAGCGAGTTTCCTACAAATTTTTCAGGAAACTTATAGAGAACACCATTACATGTATAAGCACAACTAAGGCAGGGCGCGGCACGTACACATCCTGGGTGGACGAAGACGCCTCGATTTGATCAAATATTTTTCTAGGTGGCACACGTGTTAAAGCAATTTTTGAGTCAAAATTATGAAACGTGTAATGGCAAAATCGGATTTCTAGTCCACTGGCTGAAGCGTCCAATGCCACGGCGCCGACACAATACTTTCCATGCTCAATCCATAGACATTACGATATGATAATATACGGAACTAGGTTAATTTTATATAATCATCATATCAGTGTGTATAGTCAATGATGAGACACGTGTTAGTATCTGTTATCAACTCAAGTTCAAAGTGACAACATATAGGTTTACAAGCGGTGATTAAAGGACGTTTGTTAAGTCACAATTGATTTCTTATCCTCAGCAAGATTTCTCACCCGAATGAGATCTCGTTATACAATAGCTGTTGCTTCCCCCTCCAGTTAGCGATTTCTCATCCCTAGGCTAGAACCCCGGGTGAAAAATCGTGTCACGGCCGTAAGGTGACAAACACTGAAATACAAATTAGGAAGGAAGACTATGTTAGACACGTGCCCTGTTCTGGCCCAAATTCATATACTGTAGTATGTTAAGGTTTCAGTCAAAATCTTGTAATAAACTTGAAGGCAAACTGTCAAAAAGAACAGGGAAGTCAAGAGTATACCATTGGTTGGACTACGTGTATGGTCACCATCATGAAATATGTGTTAAGGTCCTTTTCTGCTGAAGTTTTCCATACAACTCAAATCTGACGATGTATTTTACATTATTGGAAAATAAAGATAAACGTAAACGAAAAATAATATCTATTGGGATCTAATTCGAGACCTAAGCACTGCCAATCTTACGCTTTATTTATTGCATTAACATTTTTAACATAAACTTCAAAATCTGGGCTCTGATAAAATCGGTTTTAAATTCTTTAATTACCAAAACCGATGTCTTTAAAACCTCGGATTACTCTCAGACGTGTTACTGTAATAGGGCCTACATTTGTATTCAATATTCAAAATATACGTAGTTGTTTTTTCTTCACATTTCTTTCAACAAATAAGTTT
The DNA here is from genome assembly GCA_032360845.1 of Crassadoma gigantea. Taxonomy (NCBI): domain Eukaryota; kingdom Metazoa; phylum Mollusca; class Bivalvia; order Pectinida; family Pectinidae; genus Crassadoma; species Crassadoma gigantea. The sequence goes on from JAULCA010219926.1 coordinate 25,386, forward strand.
ATTTCTCTCATTTTTTGTGCATGTATGATAAAACTGACTTGGGCAGAAAAAGGGAATCCAACCCCCGGAATCTTTATATTGGGACAAACATCATGGGTGTAATTATCCCATCCTCGATATTCAGAGGTTACGCCCACTTTCGTTTTCTGAACTCCTGGAATATGTCATAGCAAAACTAAAGGCACGCGGCTAGCTGTTTAATTGGTGTCAGGTTAAAAAAAACCTGACCAATCACTACGCTGATACTTATAGGATTACAAAAGAGACACGCCCTACTTCAAAGATTCATTTGATGTACAAAAAGACCAAACTAGCCTTCTCGTCTCATCCACACATCCTCGATATGCAGGGGTTACGTTCACTTTCGCTCTATTCTTGCCCTGGATATAACAGGAGTCATACAGTGTATATATAACTCTCAATATGTACATGTATGAATCCAATCTCAGAATAAGACAGGAATTCAGAACTGACACCTTTTTTTTTTTGCAATTTTACCCATAGCGTCCAGTAACTCGAAAGCGTTTGGTACACAACTGTTGACCTGTATGTATCAATAAATAATCCGTCGACTGGCCTCATGCTTAGCGGTTCATACGGTAGGACGTTAGGGTCAATTTAACGTTGCTGTCTGTCGTATTTGTATTACGTCCGGATTGTTATATAAATACGGTCTCATAGGATTGAGGTATAGTATTGTGAAATAACAACGACATTTTTTGTTTGTTTGTTTGTTTTTTTAGTTTGAAACCGTTAAACCGAATTTTCTTAAGATTTCCAATACATATTTTTTTTCTGCCGTAACATGAGAGGTTGCAATATTAAACATTCCCCACTATTTACATCTAACCAAAGTTTTTGTATTAACAAGATAAATAGTTCCTCACTATATGGCGTGTTATTAAGAAGTTAAACTTTCCCCACCATGTGATGTGTTATGATGAGTTCACCTTTCCCCCATTGTTTAGGCCAACCTTAAAAAATCGTTCGTTAAAATGAGGTTAACTTTACCCCCACTATATTGTGTTATAATGAGGTTCAATACTTCCCACTATATCAGTGGCGGATCAAGAGTTTTTTTGGGGCATAAGAATTTCTTTAAAAATCATGTATTTTCACCACTTTCCTCAATTTTTACCCACATGGAAACACCCCCAGGAAATTTGGAACCCCCCTCCCCAGATAGGTCTCTGGATCCGCCACTGTATATTGTGTGTTATAACGAAGTCAATATTTTCCCACTATATTGTGTGTTATAACAAGGCTGACATTTCCGCCAACATATGATGTGTTAAAATGGTTTAATTTTCCCCCACCACTCCTTGTTTATATCACTAGGTCAATCTTTCCCCACTATATGGTGTGTTATACTCCGTTCAGTTTGAAAAATATACGTACATGATCGCCTTGATGAGTATGATGTAAAACGAAAATGACATCTACAAAATGAATTACACAACATTCCAACTCACAATAAACGAAGATGTTGCAGTACCGATGGTTTAAAAGACAGGTTTCGCTCTCGGAATGTCATCTTCTGACGTTTCGTTGATGATATTCATACATATTTTCTCTGTTGAGCAGTGTTGGGTAAGGCTGCCTCCGGTCATCAAGTGTTACGAGACACTGACGTCATATAAACAATGCTATGACGTCACACAGCCTTAGTACATGTGCACTGACGTTGTTGTTGATATTGGTGACGCCGCTTCAAAAAATGCATGGCGCCTGCTAAAAGTACCGATGTAATAATAAGTTTTTAAGACTTGATATCATATAAATATACCAGAGAATATCGATACCATTCATCGGACGGTAATAATCGATGGTATAAGACAACAAGAAGAATTCAGGAGGAAGATAAAATAGCACGGGATGTGATGAACATTTTATCAGAAGAAAGTTGTGAACAGAGAATTGTAATAACAACCACGTGGTCTGATATGCCTTTTCCTAAATTTTACTGTATTGTTGCAATACTTAATCTTTAAAAATCCGATTCTCTAACCTCCCCCCCCCCCCCGAAATTGCCATACAGAGAAAATTATCTATCTGAATGGATGTTTTCTTGTAAAACAGGCAAAATTAAACATTCCGACCTTTGTCCTG
>JAULCA010219927.1:0-13904 GCA_032360845.1 Crassadoma gigantea
ATGTAAGTTTGTTAATCATGACAACTATCGAGACAATAATAAAAACACCGGTCAATATTTGAAACATTGCTATGTTTGCGTTCCTGCACATCAAACAAACATAATCTGCATAGTTAATTTATATACCTTTTGCTTTTTATTTTTAAAGAAATGATCGGTGTATGACCGGACTTAGATAATCTAAATACGCGGTATACGGCTTGGCGGGTCAGGGGCGACTTCTATTGGAATGGAATTAAAGGGAAGTAACATATTACGGTGCAATGTACGATTTCGACCTTTGTCCGTTTCATTCTTCACCTCATACACACGAATATCACTGTTGGGGATATTTATCACCACACAGGGTTCCCGTTCCTACCTGTCAGTCAGTTTATGTTAACCCTTGAGACCAACATTCCTGATCAGGACTCGGTCTCCGATTTCCAGCTTAGAGTTCCGGAGAGATCTGTCGTAGCGACTCTTGTTCTGCCCAGATCCCCTCTTAGCTTCGTGTTGTGCAGTTTTGTAGGCATGCTCCATCCTAGTTCGCAGTTTGCTAACATAGGAGGTGTGGTCTACCGCACTCTGCTGACCCGGATCAGTACCTTAGAATGCATCCACAGACAACCGAGGATGCCATCCAAACATAAGGAAGTGAGGTGAATACCCCGTAGCATCACTCTTGGTTGCATTGTAGGCCTTGACTAGGGGAGCTATATACGATGATTTCCAATCAGCCTTCTTACCATCATCCAGAGTGGCAAGCATCCCGAGAAGAGTTTGATTAAAACACTTCACTGAACCATTTCCAATTGGATGATAAGGAGTGGTTCTAATTTTTTTGTACACCGGCCAACTTGCAAAGTTCTTTGATGATCTTACTTTCAAAGTTTCGGCCATGATCACTATGTAGCCTTTCCGGAAAGGTGTAGTGTGCAATGAAATTCTTGTACAAAGCTTTCGCAGTCGTACGTGCCATTTGATGACGACAAAGCACGGCCTGGGCATACCTGGTAAAATGATCTGTTATAACCAGAATATCCTCTACCCCACCCTTGCATTTGTCTGTCGTGAGAAAGTCTGTACAGACCAACTCCATAGGGTGACTAGAATGTATGGGAATCAATTCAGCAACAGGCTAGCTGGTGTTTTTGTCGTATACAACGTCCACAAGTCTCAACTTTCTGATTTACATCATTCTCCTGACCTGGCCAATAAAAACGTTGTCTTGGCAACCAAATTGTTTTTTCTTTCCCTTTATGACCAGCGTCATCATGAACACCATTCAGAGCGAGGGAATGATACTGTTTTGGCAGCTCCAGCTGTTAACTGTTTTGACCGTCTTGAGAAGCGGTTCTATATAGTATATCGTCATGCAAACTTAGTTTTTTCCAAGTGCGTAACATTTTCTGGACGTATACTGTTTTATCCTGTAGCCTTTCCCCCTGGGTTAGAAACCGGTACTCAATATGTATATAACCCTTTCCTTATCACTGTCCTGCCGTTGCTGTACTTTCCAGTCAACTGCAGCAAAGGAATCAATTGAAACCGTGACCTCATTGACCAAATGAGGTACAGATCTATCCGACACACAATCCACTAGTGGTGCCACAGTGACTGCTGACTGGCAAACAGCCCGAACAACATCAGAACCAACGTACAAGCGAGAGACAATCTGCATCCGTGTTTTGTTTCCCAGGACGATAAGACAGGATGAAATTTAGTTTGCTAGGGCAGCAACCCATCTATGCCCCTTAGCATCGAGCTTAACTTTACCCAGAACATAAGATATCGGGTTATTATCAGTGACGACCTTGAAGGTATTACCATAAATGTAATCATGGAATTTTTAGTCATTGCCCACTTGAGTACAATGAACTCTAGCTTATGAGCAGGGTAGTTTCGCTCATAAGGTCTTAAGCCGCGACTAGCATATGCAATTACCCGTTCTGATCTATCCTGCTTCTGGTAAAGTACCGCGCCTAAGCCAAGGCTGCTGGCGTCTGTATGCAGAATGAATGGTTTTGTGTAATCAGCATAGGCAAAGTCAAGTTGTTCGGATTCCTACCAAACCCATTCTGCCTTTTTCCTGACTTTACAGGGCTATGCAGGAAAAATCCTTTATGAATCGCTTATAATACCTACTGAAATTGAGCCATTGACGAAGCTCCTTTACGTTCTTTGGCCGTGGCCAGTCCCTAACTGCTGAAAGCTTTTCAGGATCTGTTGTTATGCCTTGTTCAGACACCACATGTCTTAAGTATGTCACTGAGCTTTTGAACAGCTCTCACATGGATGGTTCAAGCTTCAGGCCATGTTGAACTAATCTGCAAAATACGGACTTTAACCTTGTTAGGTGTTCATCAAAGGTTCGGGAAAACAACAGAATGTCATCGAGAAAAATAAGACACTCTTTCAGATGCTTATCGCCCATGCATTTTTCAATCATTTGTTGAAAACTAGCAGGTGCAGAGGTGAGTTCGAAACCCATTCTATTGGTTTCGTAGAACCCCAAAGTACCCACTAAAAAGGAGGTTTAATGACGATCCTCCTCGGTGAACTCTATGTGCCAGTAACCAGCTCGAGGTCTAGTTTCGAGAAATAACGGCCACCTATCAAGGTGTCAATAGTGTCGTCAAACCGAGGAATCATGTATGCATCTTTTCTGGTGCGGGAGTTAAGCATCCGGTAGTCAATACAGAATCTTAGAGAACCATCTTTTTTTCAAACCAGCACAACATTCGAAGAAAAAGGGCTGTTAGATTCCTTTATAACACCCGCTTCAAGCATTTCTTTTATGTGCTGACGGACCTCTTCATACATAGCAGGAGGTATTTTCTTGTAAGGCTGTTTGAATGGCCTTTCATCGATTAAATCGATTTTATGCTTGATGAGGTCTGTCCATCCCAGATCAAATGGATCAGTTGAAAATGCTTGTTTCCAGTTTCCCAATACTTGACGTACCCCATACATTTGTTCGTTACTAAGGTTCTCAGTGTTAAGCTTAATACCAAGGTCCTAAGATAATGACTTGGAGTCTGTTTTACTGGACAACTCCGAAGCTAATTTGTCAACAACCTGTACATGGTTAACAGCACAAACTACTGATCGTGGCTGTATATATATTGGTTTAGCTGTAAGGTTACAGAATTTTACTGGTACTTTCACATTGGTCATGTTATGATCTAATTTGAGAACCCATGGACATTCTGTATACTTAAAGTCAGAGTTGTCATATCTGTTTTCTGTGAAAATGGTGAATGTGGTAGGGTCGGGTCCCCTGACCATGCCATTGATTCCTGTAGACTGGAAAGGATTAACCTTAAATGGTTTCTTGTTGAGAGACCGTACATCATAAGTACAAGAAATACTATCCACAGCAACCTTCCACTCATATGGTAAAGTTAAGTCTTCCGAGTCAATACAGATTTTAACGAGTCTGATTACATTGGTACCCATAAGGCATGGGCACGATTTATTGTAATCAGTGTCAGGTACTACTAATACTAAGACACTTAAGAATGGTAACTGGACGTCACATTCTACAAACCCTTTCAATTTTAGAGTTGAGCCATTGACTACGGTCACATCAATCACTAGAGTAGAAATATCATGAAGCTCAGGTTTATTGCTGAGACTGTCATAAAATGATTCTGACATAGTAGAAACGATTGAACCACTGTCTATCAAAGCCTTAACCTGAACACCATCAATAATGATCTAACCTTCATTAGATACTCCTAAGAGTCTATCTAAAATATCAGTGTCGCCTTCTGAAGGTAATGCGGTCTCTGATTGGCCAATTTCAGAGACCAATATTCTTTTGAGCTATCCGTTGTCTTTTGTTTGTTGTAGCTTTCCTTATTCTTATAGTTGCCACAACCACGACCATGACCTTGACCTCTGCCTTGACCCTGATATGACCTGGATTGACCAGACTTAAGAGTCCAGTTTCTCCAGGATCTTGTCAAACTTGGTATCGATCTGAGAGGTTAATTTACTATCAAAATCTTTAAACACTTCAGCTAGACTTGAAGCCTGCTGCTGATCCACCTCAACGGTCACATTATGGCTCTGAACTTTCTTTTTCTTAGCAGAGTCCTGGCTCTTACCTGCTGTTTCTGTACACAGGTCAAGCTCTTTCTCAACAATTCGAATTTCCCTCAAGAGTTCGTTGAATTATGTTATTGCATCATACTTATGACGCGTTTGACTCTTGAGTCTGTCAGAGTATAAGGACATCCAAAACTTGTGTCGTCACAAGTCATTCCTACCCGCTCTATCCATAGACCCATTGTCTATGGCAATCTGTATTAATGACTCGAGTCTACACCCAAATGTGGCTGCAGACTCGTCAGACTTTTGGGCAGAGTTAAAAAAAACTCTTGCATGACCATACCATGGGTGGCCACCTCCCCAAACAAAGCATCAAGTTTGTGCAAAATTTCACGAGGAGATGCCTGACTATCAAGTGAGAGTCTTTGCAATTCCACGAAGAGAGCGGTGTATGGCCTGCACTAGTGTGCTTTAAGTGATATCTGGATCCATCATCAAACAACGGATCTCATATCGCCAATCCTTGTAGGCTACATCACCCTTTTGGGACTCACCTGAAAACTGAGGCACCTTTGGGATGTTATGTGGCTTGGAGCTGGGAAATTCATATAATGAAGTATTCTCCTCAAGCACTGAACTGGTCCTAGGTCTACGAGCCTGGGTACCTTCATCTAGGGCAACAATAGCGTACTTCCCCAAGGCATTTAAAGATCTTATGAGATCTGCCTCGGTCCAGGTCCCTAATTTTACCTCTGGTTGGTCAGCAGTGTCAGTGCTGCCAGCCATAGCTCCCTTACCTTATGACATAGTTGCGCTATTTACTACAATCTATTTATATTCTGCCTATGCACAGTCCTGAATTATTTTAAGAAGACGTCTCTTCATCCAGCACCTTGCCAATATAGGAATAGTGCGGATTCCATCCTTGAATAAATTGAAACAAACAGACAGTGTGCGTTTGGCTCTCGAGTATTTGAGCAAGTCCAAATAAAAACGAATTGAGTTCACTCCAGCAGTTTGATTCACTTGTTGCAAATAACTATTCAAGATATCTATCCTGCGAGAAAGAACACTATCTTCTAGTTTAAATACTGCAGGGTGTTTGTGACCTTTTTGCTGATTCCATAGTTTAATGCTATATGGGGGGATTTTCAAAAAGTTAACTGAAACTGTTGGAAACTGGACTAAGAAATTGTTGATCTTATCAACATGCTCCTTTACATACCCCTCACATGCAGCATCTGAGTCATGTGACAATGCTATATAAGCAGATTTGGCATTGTTTGTAAGGTCACATGTACCCAACCATACATACACATGGACTTGTCCGTAGGATCTTATAACCTGATATATATTCTTGGCTAACCAGCTTTAACCAAATTTGAAGGTGCCACCTGGTTGGCATTGAAACTTCTTATTGAAGTTATTCTCACTGATCAGATCAGTATGCCTCCTTAAATATAAACTCTTACTACTGCTCACTAAAACTGGAGTTTTTACCAATATTGGAGGAGCACTTCACAGGCCTAGCCAGAAATACACGGGTTCAAAACAGCCAAATGCATTCTGACCTTTTCTTTTCAGAAGGGAATTGCCGAAATCAAATATTGTGTTCTTCATGTCTCGCTAATTCGGCTGTTGGCGGTCCTTGACTGCCTGTTTTAGTGACTACCTTTAAGCTTACACACTCTGCCAATATCGATGACCGATTCAGACGGATCCGCAGACAATCAGAAAACTACTTGGAAAAGTGTATTTCATAACAAAAGAAACATAAAAGATTAAATCTTTTCTGAAACTTATTATTGCACCTAAAGTTTCTGAAATACCAACTGTAATCGTCGCAAAAGTTCTTCGAGCGTCTTTAAAAAAATCCAATTATCATTAATGAAGACTAGGCACTCACACAGAAGCAAGTCGCCTTACATTTTTCCATCAGACGTTGAAAGGTTGCTGGGGTATTTGTTAAACCAAAACCCATGCGATTACACTCGTATAAAGCGATATTGCCGACTGATATAGCCGTTTGATGTTTGTCGTCCTCTTCCATCTCGACCTGCCAATACCCAAATCGGAGGTCTAGCCTGGAGAAGTATTTTGCCCGATCAAGAGTTTAACTGTTTATAGTCTTCACAGAACCTGAGTGTACCATCTTTATTCCTCGCCAAGCATATATTTGAAGACAAAGGACTCTGACTCTCCCTTATTACACCTCCTCGAACAGTGCTGCTGGTTTTCGTCTATATGATGGTTTGAATGGACTGCCGTCCGTCAACTCAATCTTATGTTTGATAAGAATAGTTATTCCCAAATCAGCTGAATTCTGAGAGAAAACATTTGACCAACTACCTAATTAACCTGGTCACACTCCTCCTTTGTCCTGTTCTACCTATCTTAAAACATAGCTCTTCTGGTTGATTTTGGTCGTATCACCACCGGTTAGGCTGTCATATTACATACCTTTACCGGTTATCGTACCATACTGGACCTCCCTTCAGTCTCAACCACTCTAGGACAAATAGCTTTAGTCAAATAAAAATAACTCAAATTCTCGGTTACCACCTTACTAATATCAGGGTCGAAATTCCTTAAAAGATCGCTAACAACCGTCATTTCACAAGGCTGAATGACGACTGGTTTTTTTCAAGTGACTTGACCGGATATTTACTACACTGCATACCATGAAAAGCTGTAAGCCAAGCCCTAGGCATGTCACTGACTCACCACTCAATCAAGTCTCTGTATTGCCGAATGACATTATGTTCTACTAAAACTAGACATTGCCTGTTGTATGGTGTATCTGGTACCACCAACACACGGAACTGGTATTTCAACCGCAGGTAAAATTGGGACTCTTATCAAACACTTTATTTACCATGTATAAGACCTATCTGCATTATGTTTTTCTAATCCCATGTTCTGTAAACCCTTTATATCTGGTGAAAACTTACATGCAGACTCTGCTGTAGTTGTTTTCATCGAACCACTGTCAATCAAAGCTTTCAACTCCGTGTCATGTATAATTTCTTTACCCTCGTTGTTTTACCTACCATTCTATCCAATAAATCGTGGTCATCCTTCGAGGCAACGGCCCCTACTTGAACAACAGCAGAGACCTTTTCTAGTTTTGGACTTGACCTTGATTTTGCTTGTTACCATCACCTTGACCGTAACCTTGAAAACTACCTCGACCTTGATCATTTCCATGACCTTGACCATGACCTGGACCGTTTCTTAAGTGACCACCCTGACTTCGGTAGTTTCCCCTACCTCTATGAACACTAATTTCTTTCTGACTTTGGTTGGCATTGGAATAATGACCTTCACCTTCGGAGCTTTGATTTGAAGATTAGCTAGAGTTCTGTACCATATTCGAAATCTTGGTAACTTGACCCTGATCTTTTGTTCTAACTTGTCTGTTGACTTTACATCCGTAGTAAGAGATTCATGATGCCCATTCTTACTGTTATCATTAGATCCCTTCAATTCCTTACCTAAACTGTAGATTGCACTGGAAAGGTTCATTTCCTTCTCCACCTTCCTTAATTCCCGCGAAAGTTCATCATAACCCCATTATCCCTGAAGGGCAACCTCCAACCGACACCTGAATGATGTGACCAATTCGTTCTGTTGCTGAGTTGCATTAAAAAAACTCCTGCATAATCATCCCATTGTTGGACACATCCCCAAAGAGAGTATCAAATTTCCTTAGAGTTTCCAAGACACTAGCTTTATTATTTAGTCATAGTTTTCCTGCCAGTATCCCTCAATGATTTCCTTATTCCTGATACTAAAGAATGAGTAGGGTCTCCTTGTATAGCTCCCACATCACTACGCCATTTCCTATATGAAACATGTCCCTTCTGAGAGGGATCATCACCAGAAAACTTTGATATCTTTGGAGAATCCGATAACCTTACTACTCAACCCTAATATCCAATGGAATAACCCATTGGGGTACTAAAACCTTCTGGACATTGGTAGTAAAAGATACCATCGGGATCTTCTCACATGATCAACTTTCTACTACACTCAAGCCTTTTGTAAATAGCACTGTCCAATTTGGTATGTCTATAACCTTTAAAATGTAGATATTGTTTAGATGTATTACTCCATGAGAAAAACTCAGGAGCTCAATGGTACCTTAAACATTCCTGTCCCATTGCCAGCACTTTGCTAGAGAATTATATTGTAACTTTTTTTTCGTATCTTCATTATTCTCCTTTCGAATTCGTTTTTGGTGTAGCTGTGGTGGAACTGGACAAGATGTTGTGCAAAGCATGGTTCGATTTCATAAAGGATGCCTTCCAGCATTGCTGATGCCGGATAATAGTCTCGGGCGGTTTTCAAATAGACGATATTCGGGACATCTCGTTTAATAAATGATACGTGATATTTGGAACTCCTGTTATTCTGGTAATGCGTCATGCATCCTGATGGTGTCTGTAGTCGGAACTCCTCGCACAGGTATCAGGCATTCACCGAGAGAAATATGTTACCTAGCTAATAGTTGGTATATTAACACCCCTTTTAATAGTTTGGTGCTGTCAATACGTGACCTATAACGGTGCCAGGTCTTTGTTCATGCAAATTGTGTCTACCTGGTAATGTCATGCTTTACTTTTCAAAAACTAAATTTTCTCATTAAAACGAATAACCAGTATAATGAGCATATAACCTTCAAGCCCTTGATCTGCAGCAGAGAGCGGTTCGCTTCCGTCAACGAGAATACGGGATGCTACCTGTCATTGTTGGCCTGCACGCCAACCTATTACAATACTTGCGTAATCTGTATTTGGATGACGGCAACCATAAGGCCTCGAGGAGCGCCCGACGCTGATTACACTGAGACTTGTGAATGACTGCAAGAAGGAAAGATCGCACAAAGATATCACCGCCTCAAAAGGCTTCACTTCTAAGCAATCACGCTATACTTCCCGACATGCTCTGCTCTTAACAGGAAGTAGTTGCATCACGTGATAATGCCAGGCATACAACCCGCCATGAACCTTTTGTTGGAGCAGAACATCTTGTTATTACGGTAACGATTTGAAGATAGAAGAATGTTTTTATTATATTTTTTTTTAAGAAATTGTATTGTATGATTGATGAGACTGCAGTATTATAACTGAATTCCTGAGAGAAGTATGTCGCAAGAATTTTTAAAATAAAATTGCAATTGTGCAGATAATACATATTTTTATTCCAGAAGCGTGTTTTTGATACTTTTGAGTTTGATATGATTTTAATTATATACAATGTAGTAATATACATTAATTCGTCTAGTCAGATATGATCGTCTTTAACATTGAACATATACGTCATATACAGCAATGTAAGAATATCATATTTGAAATAGTTATAAGATATCGGCAAGATTATAATGAAGCTACAAGACCTGAACTCGAACCGGGAACCTCCGAACTGCAGACGGACAGCCTTTCTTGTCATCGCCAGTCACCGACCAAATTTCGCAACATTCTTAAAGACACAGCGTAGTTCACGTAGTTTACTTAAGGGTGCCACATATGGTTTAGGCAGAATTTCACTGTATCTGCATCTTTTCAACAATACTGAACTTTGAAAAAATATACTCTCACGCCACAAGAGTAGCCGAACCAATGCACCAATTAACCAATTACAGAACCCGTAATAAAGAGGAATATTTGTATCGTCAGTGAGTTTAAATTTTAACTCCGGATGTTCGTCCTACAGCGCTGAGGTCTAACCAAGGGGACACAAAGAGAAGAACATGAAACAGACAATATAACAGTTGGGGGGAAACAGATTTTACGTACAACAATGGGAACAAAGGGAATATTTTAAGTTTTCTAAGGACAGGAAACGTGTGAAAACTCAAATGTCGTATAGCCTGTTGTCTTGAATCATTTTTCAGTCTCACATTGTCAATGTGTTGTACCAAAAGCGTTGACGCCCATTGTTGCAAATAAAGGCTGAATGCTATCAATTGTCAACTCATACAATCATGCAGAGGTATACAATGCTATTTCAGAATTATTTTCCCCCAAAACAACGGGATCAACAATGAAAGTTCTTTTAACGGTATATTTCTTAATAGGAAAAAGTTACATCTTATAACCCAGGGACGCTTTACGAATTTAGGTTAAATTACATTATTTTCGATTGTATCATTTAAAAAGTATTTTTTAAAGAATCATCTGACAGAAATATCATGGACACGATAGCATGATATTCCACACGGTCACATTATGTCGACAACGTGCTGACCTACCTTACCGTTGTCAATTTAAAAGCTGAACGCTACTTGCAGAGAACAGTGGGTACAAATTGTAAAGTCTTGATTTTGTGTCGGACAGGGAAAAAAACATTTTCTAAAGTAGCATAAGAAAACCCGTTGGAAATATGAGAAGACACGCGAGCCTAATGTCAACTTAATAAAGATGCGAAAATTGGCAAAGACTTAGAAAAACTGTGAAACATGGTCATAGTGCGTGTATTTATGAATAAAAGGACAGGATGTCTGAGTAAGGATAGTAGATTCATCCACCGGATGTTAATTTTGTAATACTCGGAGAAAGTTAGGGGGGTCGTTTTTATGACCGAGCGAGTTCCATCTTTCAAGTATGTACAATCAATTGGGGATATGGGTTGCATCTTAAAAAATCACTACACCGCGGTGGTCGAATGATTAAGACTTCTAACTGTCTACGATCACTAGCCTTTCACCACTAGGTCACGGGTTCAAGGCTAAAGTGGAGCAGTCGCCAGGTAATGGCCGAAGGTTGGTGGTTTTTCTCCGGGTACTCCGATTTCCTCCACAACCAAAACCATACAAATCCTTAAATGACCACATGTACAGCTGTTAATAGGAGGTAAAACAAAAACAAACAAAAAATTCTTCATATCAAATATATATAATGTAACAAATTCTCATGCCCCTGTGAAGTGACACACACCACTGGGGGTCGAGTCGAATGCATCATATAAATGGAGGTGTAACAATTCTACCCAGGACAATCGGCTGTGATAGGCCGGGACGCGCATCGCCTTAAATAGAGTTTCTAAAATGTTACATAACTCTTCTGGGTGTCATTATTTAGGCTGCCATGACAAGTGAGGACCGGGTTATCTGGCATTCTTATTGATTCCACGGGAAACAGGCGGGAATAGTGTCAAAACGGGGTCCTCATCTACTCGCCCAGGGCGCATCATTCTGTTGCTTTGGCAACTTGACGATATTTGAAAGACTGCTTGTGGAATGAAATATTGATCATTATTGTGAGAATTGAATGCCACAATTTAGTGTTAATTTTAAACTTATGTCACATTATGATTAAATCTGCTATGTTTTCAATAAAGTAGTATTTTTAAAGAATATAATTCATGAAATCTGATCGTAAAGCGATTGGACTGACAATCACACAAAACGTGTACACGATGTTGAGGCTTTTCTGCTGCTAAGGAAATTTAGGCCGCAATGTCACCAGGTTTTAGCGGAATACAGAGATGCTATAAAAATATGGAATTATCTTAATTGATGAGAAAGGGTCCGCTTAGATAGCGACTGTAACGCACACCAAGCGTACTGCCATAGACAACAGACCAAAGCACTTCCATTCGTCAGTGACCTCCCAGCCTCTTGCGTTAAATGGATTACACCGCGCGTAATGCGTTCAACTTGCTAATGCTTTTCGTGTTCTGTCAGACTTTCTTTTTAGCGGACCACTGCATTTTTTATGCGATTGATTCCAGTAGTTTACAGAAATAAACGTACTTTTAGTAATAAAGAAGAAAGAATAGTATTTTATTTTAAAAGAAAGTCAAGGCATCGAGATGATTTCATTTTTTGTTTTTTGTTGTAAATGTGTTGTTTTTTATATTGCTAGATATTTCTTTTTCTGTTTTTTTTTAATGATAATTTTTTGGAATATTTTATACACACTGGAAAAATTTAACTCTATACGCATAAGTTATTTTACTTTTAAGACAACAAAATATAGCATTTTTCAGATATATGCGATGTATCCAAATTTACTAACATACAAAACTCCACTTCTAAATATTTCCTTATTTGAAGTACAGAGATAACATTTCTGCTTTCCTAGCATTTTTTCAACTTAAGGATCCCTGTCCCACTGCACTGCAGTTTTTTCATATATATAGTTACCCCCCGTTAACTTTCGTTTAGAAATAGCTTTAGGACAGTTGGGCCACGGCACTTCTATTAACTCGATATCTCAGTAGAGCAATTGTATAACGATCTGTCCGGAGTTCAAATCCCGGGCTGGCCCTATACACTCAGAACACTATTAACGCGATATCTCAGTAGAGCAATTGTATAACGATCTGTCCGGAGTTGGAATCCCGGGCTGGCCCTATACACTCAGAACGTTGGTGATGATTTATTGTTTGTTTGTTTGGTCTGTAGTATTTCTCAGCAGAGCCCCGCAATGTATGGTTTCTTTTCAGAAATGATTTAACAAACCTGTACCTGGGGAAAAGCAGTTTCCAACATTTAGTTACAGTTCTGGCAGTGATATGGGGGTCCTTAATACATCTTGAAGATATGAAAGTGATCTGAAGAAATTTTAAAGAAAATTAAAAAAAAATATTCTGATATATCATTGCTGCAAGAAAAAAGAAATAACAGATATCAAAAATTCCTGCGTAAGGAGAGTTGGCAAAAACAAATAGATTTTTGGAAGTCCCAAAGGAGAAATGATTTGGTAGGAATATAAATGATGTGGTCTCTGGGTGTTGAAGGCGCTTGTAATCCGATCCTTCCCGCCGTAACTAATGACTGGGTGGCCGTGCCCGAGAGACACAGAATCATACATATCACAAACGAAATTTCAAAACTGGGGACTAGCAGACGACCGGAGGACATCTATCCGGTATCAGTGAACGCGCACACATTGAAATAACACCGGAAAGCTCATATATCAAAATAAACGTTGTGAATATGCTATGCATGTGCATTTATTTGAAATTAATACTGGTGCGCACGTACATTTGCATCATTTCTGGTATAAACACATGTATTAGTATGATATACATTGGTATTAATGTCGTTCAGCACGTGTATTGGCATAAGTTCAAAACTGGTATGTTATGCATGAAGATTTTTTAATAAGCTCCGACATGCAAATCGATTGCATTTAATTTCGATTTACACGTGCATTGTACATTCCGCATGTAATTGCAATTTCCACCCGCATTGAATGTACACGTGCATTAGTAAAAATCACTATTGCAATGGTAGCATGTTACCATTTCCTTTATACAAGACTCGCGGTAAACATAAACAATGCTTGTTGTACACATGTACTCTAAGGCCCTGCCCTGGACCCGCTCCAAACTAGGGCTAGCTACGCCCCTAATAAGGATGATCATTATTTTACATCTGTGCCAGTGCATACTAGCATCGCTATTGCTGAAGTGTGCTTAGAGGGTAAAATGGATGTTTCAATGTGCTTTGTAATATACATTGATGTTTTTTTCTCTCTTAAAATAGTGCATTAACTTGTAGTGTTCTCGCAATTCAACTTTGATGTGAAGTTTATCCACAGTAATATGTTTTTTTCTGATGTGATGTGTTGTCATTGATTTGTAGTGTTCTCATGTTGATATGAAGTGTTCTAACATTGATGTGTCGTGTTCTCACGTTGATGTTTTATGTTATCATGTTCTCACGTTGATGTGTCGTGTTCTCACATTGATGTATCGTGTCCTCACGTTGATGTTTTATGTTATCATGTTCTCACGTTGATATGTAATGTTCTCACGTTGATGTGTCGTGTTCTCACATTGATGTGTCGTGTCCTCACGTTGATGTTTTATGTTATCATGTTCTCACGTTGATATGTAATGTTCTCACGTTAATG
>JAULCA010220371.1:0-12248 GCA_032360845.1 Crassadoma gigantea
ATCTTGTTATGTATACAAGCACATGTTATCCGAACTTTGATAAGCGATTTATTTTATATCAGTTTTATGTCAATAACCACCAATACTGATGAAGCGATAATGAAGAATTCATATTTCGAAAACCTACATCGACATTGCATTGAATGTTTTGTCTTTTTCTCATGAAAGGTTCTGTTTTTTATCAGGACATGTCCTTGTGTTATCACTGATTACCTGTTTTACGTTGAATAACAGACAGTAAACTTCTAATTTCTATATAGTAATGTTACCACGTCTTCCCAACAGTTGATACGCTCGCAGATGTGCGCTAAGATTGATGAAAGGACACCAATTAAATGATTTATTCTTACCTTTTAGTTAGTTCATTATCATTCTGTCAAGGAAAATTTACATGTGGTGTAATAAAATCATCTCAATATAGGTCATGGAAGATGACAGGTCAAATATTATCTGCACGATTTTGACTGTCTTTCGTGAAGGTCAATATAAATCAGTAAGTCTCAAGAAAGAGAGCCCAAGCACTGCAAACTTACCTGTACAATAACAGATATTAGCGCGCCGATTAATGATTTATAAAAACTCAGTTTACATATAAACATACTGATAATTAAAATTACATATTCGGACAAGACGTTTGATCACAAAGATTTCCCGTTATCACATCCATCATTTGTCTGTCACTTTTTGTATAAAAGGAATCAAAATCAGACGAGGGCCTCTAAGCTTATACCTGACAAAATGAGGATATATAGTTAATTTACTATTCCCTATTGGGCTATAGATATGATTCAGTAGCAAATTTTCGAGAAGCCGACAAATTGAAGCCGCTGAAGATTTTTAACGTTACTAAAGGAGATATATATAGTATATCTGTATAGTACAGAATCAAGATAACGAAACAGAAATAGTCTTAATTACAAAGAACGTGCTTATAAAGTTACACATATTTGACGAAACAATAATTTATAATAACAAAACATGACACCAGAGAAGTGCAACTTTATGCAAAATCAACATTATGAGGTACGGAGGTGATATCATACACTCGGAAGCATATCATACTCCCCAACAAAAGACATAGGCAAATCTCAGTGGTTGGGGATGGTAAACGTTTAGGATCCACATGTGGCGTACGGCAGGAAATCTGAGGTCGAATCAAGGGAAATCAAGTAATTAGCACTATTACCAGGAGAGGTCAACTACGGTCACATACCAGTATGTAAAACATTCCTTACATGTGTGATGCAAGAAGTGACATGTATGATAAAGCCCAGTCATGATTTACACATATTTATGTACGGTAATTAGGTAGTAACTGACCACTCATATCCCCTGCTCGTGCATAAAACTTGTCTATAGAACAACACGGAATGTCTTGACTTTTTACCTGTCGGTATAACAATGTCCAAGGTAAAGTTTGACCAGTCCGCGATACACAGAATTGACATACATCGGTACAGGTGCCATAAATCCGAATGGCCAGTCCAATACACGGACAAATGGCCCTAAGTGCTGACCAGTAGGTACGACAAGTGTGAATAAGATCAGACATACCATCAGTCGGTCAGGAAAGGTCTGACAACAGCTATACACCAATATCGCCCTGGCCACAAAATATGATGTATGTTCCTATCTCCGCATACATCAATATGGACACTACATAAATATTAACCTTACGTATTACATATGAATTGCAATGTCTCTGCTTGTAATGATGCTGAACACCAGACCCGCCCTCCTCATTTTTTTCACAAACTTGTTATTTATATGTGCACTGAATTACAATCCCTCATAAATAGGCCTGTTTGTTTTTTGGGTTTTTTTTCTTTTTTTTTTAAAACCCACCTCAACCGTTATAATGTCTGCTTTCAGGCATATCAATCAAACCTCGGATTCTCATTATTATTTAACTTACAATATGGCTTTGTTCTTTTTTAAAACATCTTTTTTATTACCATAAAGTATGGTTAGAGTCAATTCATCATTTTGAATAAGAAAAATGAATACATTACTGAAAACCATTAATATGTACGACTTGTGTTTCTGTTTGTCACACGGACGTCGTCGACGGCCATATCTTAAAAACAGTGTCAATCATAATTTATTGTTAACAATATATGATAATGTGCTGCTAAAGTGTCCATAAGATGATAGACGTTACCGTCAGAATTTTCTGAATTTCAATATCCGTTTCGTATCCTCTGTCTTTCTCTTACTGCGTTGATTATTGTCTCAATGTTTGATCCAAACAGTCCAATATTAAACTTTAATTTACTTTAAAATCCATTCGTTAAATATCCTTAAGACGTTGAACAATCGACACAATTGCAATCCGCTCAACCGAAGCTGTTCCATGTTCTCTACAATGACAGTTCCAGTTAAACACATTATGGAATAGTCCGTCCCGCCATTTGTTCCACAGCATTGTTTCTGTAACTTTAGATGGAAGCAAACAAATATCCAGAAATGCACAGACAGTTTAAATATATAAATATATTTGCATGTGCATATTTCCGCTATGATACTCCGTTCATATTTTCTTTTCCTTTCTGAAAATAAGAAACAAATCCAATTAAAATTATTAATAATAAAAAGTTTATCTTACCTCCCATCAACGATGATATTGTGTTGTTTGTTCTCCTGTTGTTTGGTGTGCTCTCCTGTTTTCTGGTGTGTTAAGTTTTGCCCTGTAAAGTGTGACTCCCCCGAAGTTGAAGTGTTGGTCGGCGTTGAGACAGTGGTTCTATGAGGATTGTTCTCCGGCTGCCGACACACATACACCGGTGACGTACAGCGCATGACTTTGTCATCATGATCAGCTGTCAAGTGTGTGCCATCTTCGCCTTCATTGTCTTACCTGTTTCTCTCTACAGTTACCTGGCTGGACAGGTGAGAAGCTACATGTGTAACTACACAAGTTTAACAAGAAACACTCTCTCATTATGCAACCATCTAAGCCAAACAATTCCAACAAAAACAAAAATATTTACCTTGTATAATAAGGGAGTGAGACAATTGAAAAACCTCTGACCAAATAAAACGACAACGCCTAGTAATGAACGACATGAGAAAGGCGGGTCCCTGCTGTAATGGTTCGTTACTGTCCTGTCGTGTTTATGAACACAATTAGGCGCTCGAGGCAAATTTGGACTTTCTAAGGACTTAATATAATTTTACTAAATTTTGGGTTTTTAGATTGCTCTAGGAGTCCATGAAATGAAACAGGGGTCATATTATTCTACTTAAATCAATTTAGTTTTGTGAAAACCGTAGCAGTATGAGTATTAATAAATATATATTAAAATTGAGACGTTTGGGTTTTACTGAACTCTTCGTAAAACATTAAGTCATGTTTCTTGTTTCTGTATCAAGACCCGTCCTCATATCACCCTTGCTGTTGCGATGCTTAAACATTCATCTGTTTTGGAAAAAAATAAATAGTATTTCCCGTAATATTGAATTTATGAAAGCTGTCTAAAACTTTATAATAAAAATAATATAACAGAAGGAATCGAATTTGTGTATATTTCACTTTTTACCAGCCTTCAGATTTTGTTGTTTTGTCTTTGTTTAATCATATAGCGATGATATTTCGATACTTCGCTACTTTTAATGACTAGATAAAGAGTAAATTGTGTCGGTGTATATCGACTTACAGATAATTAGACATCAAGTTAAAGACAACCAACAGAAAGGAGAGATAGAGACAAAGTTTAGAACGAAATACAATGCAAAGAAAATGAGACTTCGTATAAACGTTTCCCTCTATAACATAACAGATAAGCAGTATACATTTATGGTGTTCTCTTCTAACTTGATACACTCGTTATCACAATTTTGAAATATGTCTATAGACCATAATATCCCATCAACAGCTACGGTTATTTAAGGACTTACATATGGTGTCTGATTACGGTCATCTCGTGTTGACGTGTTGTCGCTTTGTCGCGATGTCGTCTTGTCGCTTGTCGCGGTCACAAGCTGCGACAACCCGAGATTTAACAGATAAAATGTCGTCTTGTCGCGATTCACGACAGAGGGACAACACAACACGAGATGGCCTTTATCAGCAACCATACTTACATCAAGTATACCATGTTTGTGTCTATGCTGGAGGTGGAACTTTGGTGTACTTGCCTCCTTGTGTCAGCGCGAATCTGTTGCCAATGTTTGATAGCATACAATGACGAAGACACTTAGCACAGAATTCCAACGTTTGCCAAGGAAAACCAACCACCATCTGTAAGGAAATATCAACCACCATCTGTAAGGATATATCAACCACCATCTATAAGGAAATATCAACCACCATCTATAAGGAAATATCAACCACCATCTATAAGGAAATATCAACCACATCTGTAAGGAAATATCAACCACCATCTATAAGGAAATATCAACCACCATCTATAAGGAAATATCAACCACCATCTGTAAGGAAATATCAACCACCATCTGTAAGGAAATATCAACCACATCTGTAAGGAAATATCAACCACCATCTATAAGGAAATATCAACCACCATCTATAAGGAAATATCAACCACCATCTATAAGGAAATATCAACCACATCTGTAAGGAAATATCAACCACCATCTATAAGGAAATATCAACCACCATCTATCAGGAAATATCAACCACCATCTGTAAGGACATATTAACCACCTTCTGTAAGGAAATATTAATCACCATCTATAAGGAAATATCAACCACCATCTATAAGGAAATATCAACCACCATCTGTAAGGACATATCAACCACCTTCTGTAAGGAAATATCAACCACCTTCTGTGAGGACATCTTAACCACAATCTGTGAGGACATCTCAACCACCTTCTGTAAGGAAATATCAACCACCATCTGTAAGGAAATATCAACCACCTTCTGTAAGGAAATATCAACCACAATCTGTGAGGACATCTCAACCACCTTCTGTAAGGAAATATCAACCACCATCTGTAAGGAAATATCAACCACCATCTATAAGGAAATATCAACCACCATCTGTAAGGAAATATCAACCACCATCTATAAGGAAATATCAACCACATCTGTAAGGAAATATCAACCACCATCTGTAAGGACTTTGGTATATTCCGGCCTGGAGACAGAACCCATCACTTGGGCAACTGTTCGATGCTTGTTCATGGCCCGAGTTTAGATAATCCATGGTTGATGGGGTGGATTGACCATGGTTACAGTAACGTTAGTCTACGGTAAATGAAGTAAATTGACCATTGTAACAGTTTAGTTAATCCATGGTTTATGGGGACGATTGACCATGGTAACAGTATAGTTAGTCCATGGTTTATTGGGACGATTGACCATGGTAATCCATGGTTTATGTGGTGGATTGACCATGGTTACAGTATAGTTAGTCCATGGTCTATTAGGATGATTGACCATGGTAACAGTATAGTTAATCCATGGTTTATGGGGTGGATTGACCATGGTAACAGTATAGTTAATCCATGGTTTATGGGGTAGATTGACAATGGTAACAGTATAGTTAGTGCAGCGTTTATGGGGTGGATTGACCATGGTAATAGTATATTTAATCCATGGTTTATTGGGACGATTGACCATGGTAACAGTATAGTTAATCCATGGTTTATGGGGACGATTGACCATGGTAACAGTATAGTTAATCCATGGTTTATTGGGACGATTGGCCATGGTAACAGTATAGTTAATCCATGGTTTATTGGGACGATTGGCCATGGTAACAGTTTAGTTAATCCATGGTTTATTGGGTGGATTGACCATGGTAACAGAATATTTAGTCTATTGTATATGAAGTGGATTGACCATGGTAACAGTATAGTTAATCCATGGTTTATAGGGTGGATTGACCATGTTGCAGTATAGTTAGTCCATGGTTTATGGGGTGGATTGACCATGTTAACAGTATAGTTAATCCATGGTTTATTAGGATGATTGACGATGGTTGTGAAGACCATGGTTAAGGCCTTTATTGTTTAGACCATGGATGATCACTTAACGAGAAACCTCAAACGATAGTTTGCATTTTTCAAGTTAATTTTTTTTATTAAACCTTTAATAGGAACATACTATGTTATAGCATGCTCTACTTAATGCAAAGCGATCACAGTATAAAAAGAAATGGGTACATACAACCATAAGACCATGTAGTAATATAACCATTTCTTATAACTAGTTGAGCATGTGAAACTTCTGTCTGGAACATGTCAAAATAAACTTTATAATAACAATTATATTGACAGTTTCGTTCCTCTAATGTGTCGCACATTTCTTTCAATTCTTTCAACATTTAAACACCAATTAAAGATGTTTACTATTGATAATGAATCAACCTTCAGTTTAAATTGAATGTGATAGAAGGGCCAACATAATATTTTGTCAACTCAGAAATTAGCAATTTAAATTTTGAATTATTCAGTGACCATTTAACTGACAGTCCCTCTTGTGCTGGCTCTTTTGAATATGAAACACTTCCCCGATATATTCCTGAATGTCCTATGTATAATGATCTCAGACTTACTTTATTTACTTCTGTTAATAATTAAGGAAATAAAAACCATATTGATACAAAACAAATTCGAATATGCTGTCCTGATTGTAATGGAATAACTAACAGACAGTTACTTAATTCAGGCGTTTTAGTCTCTATATGATCTCACCAGTTATGCCTTAATACTTTTCTACTTACATACCTGGAAAAAATCCTTTTTCTACTTTACCTACTTTTCTATAAACGGTATTCTTCTATGGACATAGGGGTTTTCAGTTGAGCATGTTAGCTTGTTGATTTTTTTCAATTTTCGTTGATATGAGAAGTGTGAATGTATTTGTATTTCAATTATGTTAATTAAGAATGAGTGACATGTGTTATAGGCGGATTGTTCGAGTGGTTAACACTCCGGCATGTCAAGCAGCCGGCCGGGGATCGTTCCCCGAAGTCCTAGTACGCATGGTAATTCAGAAAAAATGTTTTTCGCCTGCCAACACCACTCCAACATCCCAGGTGGAGTACAGATTGGTCTGGGGTGGATATTGTGGTATCTGTGCTGTAGCATTCAAGTGAGGTGGCACTATAAATAATGAGTTTGAAGCACGATCCCACCACAAAAAGAACACATTACATCTGCAGCACACACGCCGGCAAACGCACATAGGGAGATATCAGCCAGATAGCGTATGACTGGTAGTTTATGCCTGATAAGACAGCTCATGCGAATTCTTCAAATTGTATTGATTAACGTATATGCTATTTGTATTAATTGTATATATATGTACTGTAAAGCACTTTAGAGTGGATTATGTTTGCTAGACAGTGCGCTGTATTAAATATTGTATATTTATTAATTTATTTTGCAACCCTTAACCGTTTGTGTTAATAATTTTCATTTCAAAAGTGATGTATAAAATTGAATCAAACCCAAAATTACTTAACCCATTGCTTTAGCCACCTTTGGAGGGAATTTATATAGACTTTGCAAGGAATTCCATCCATGAGACTTGAAACAACTTTGTAAATAAAATTTGTCGAAATGAAGTATGGGAAACTATGGTTTTAGAATGTTTTACCGTGGTCAACCATGGTTCAAAACCATTCAAAAATCCAATACATTTAAAATTGATGTAGACAGGAGGACACAATATATTGTATTGTACATTTCTGCCAAACGGAGCGACAGCAAGGCTAAGTCCTAGATGTGATATTGTAATTTGTACTTTCATTTTCATATGCAATCATGAAATAACAAGAAAAACATCATCGCTCTTCTGGCAATAATTTACACTATTTGCACTTAAGTTATGATTTAACAGGAAACATGTCTTAATGACAACGCCCTATTAGCATATGCAAAACTTGATTTATGTAAAAAGAGAGTTAGTGTAGTTATCGTTTACGGTTTTTGAGTTATTATCTGGAAACAATAAATTTTGCAATTCTGGATATTTGTTTCTATGGTTGAAGTGAATGTTTATTGAAAAGAAAAAATGGAATGGTGTGCATTCAAAAATTAACAAAGAGTTTTGGGGGTTTTGGCATATATTTTTTCAGAATATCAATTAAAACAGCTATGTGCCAATTATATAATTTAATTTAAATGAGTATTTGCCAGACATTCTGAGGCGGGATCGACTCGGATAATCGTAAATCAAAGCTAATATATATATATATGTATCACTCAACCTCAAAGGGATTCGTGATATTCAATGTAGTTGTGACAGAATTCATTTCATATGACATAAGAATGACAAAGTATAAAATGAAGAATATGTATTTTATTTAAGACAGTTTAAATAACCTACGCTTGGTTGTCTTCATTTTCGATCGTAAATAACGCTACAGCGATTTGATACATCTACATGTTAGAATGTAAGGCTTGACATGACCTGATCGCCCTCTATCGACAATCGATAAGTCAGAAGTGTCATGTCGGAGCACTAGTCACTTCCGGGGGCGTGACATCGAATGCCACGTGGTCCGAGCAACGTCATTGTGGTCTCATAATAAAAAGGTACAAAACACGACACGTTAATAAAAAATTCGGAAATGTAAATAAACAATGACAACATGATTAACAAAGCTTCGGTAATAAACAAACAATTACTTACCTGTATTTGTGTCGAGAGACATGTCGATGATGACCTTTCCACTAACTGACGTCACACAGGCTATAAAATGAGGTTAGGACAACTGGTATTTGGTTGCGTCTATTTATGGTAGGTTGTGTGTTGTGCTAAGATAACTAATTAATTAAAGTTTTATTCTAATTTGTCTTAGATATACACAACTATTTAACGAAGACCTGTGTATATTATTCATAGTGACATTATTCAATTTATCATTAGCAATACTCATTTTAATGTATTGTTTTTCTCTTTTAATTGTGATTTCAAAAGTTTGCGTAAAATTTGTATGTTTGAATGGGATTCTTTTCTAAGAAGTCAATATAAACGTCAAACACTATATTAATTTACATAAAAATACATGACTATTGCTGCAAAGTGATAAATACAAAGACTCGATCTATTCTGTATTGTCAAAGGTGATCTATTGGCCATAAAGAGCGATCATCACTGAAGGGGATATGTGTCATATCAAAGACATTAAAGGGAGAGGTGACATATCAAAATCACTGAGGGGGAGAGGTGACATATCAAAATCACTGAGAGGAGAAGTGACATATCAAAATCACTGAGGGGGAGAGGTGACATATCAAAATCACTGAGGGGAGAGGTGTCACATCAAAGACACTGAGAGGAGAGGAGACATATCAAAGACACTGAGGGGAGAGGTGTCATATCAATATCACTGAGGGGAGAAGTGACATATCAAAGACACCAAAGGGAGAGTTGTCATATCAAAAACACTGAGAGGAGAGGTGACATATCAAAGACACTGTGAGGAGAGGTGATATATCAAAGCCACTAAGAGGAGAGGTGTCATATCAAAGCCACTGAGAGAAGAGGTGACATATCGAAGACACTGAGAGGAGAGGGTACATATCAAAGACAGAGGGGAGAGGTGTCACATCAAAGACACTGGGAGGAGAGGTGACATATCAAAGACACTGAGAGGAGAGGTGACATATCAAAAACACTGAGAGGAGAGGTGACATATCAAAGACACTGAGGGGGAGAGGTGTCACATCAAAGAAACTGAGGGGGAGAGGTGTCACATCAAAGAAACTGAGGGGGAGAGGTGTCACATCAAAGACACTGAGAGGAGAGGTGTCATATCAAAGACACTGAGAAAAGAGGTGACATATCAAAGACACTGAGAGGAGAGGTGACATATCAAAGACACTGAGAGGAGAGATGTCACATCAAAATCACTGAGGGGGAGAGGTATCATATCAAAATCCCTGGAGGGAGAGGTGACATATCATAGACACTGAGAGGAGAGGTGACATATCAAAATTACTGAGGGGACAGGTGTCATATCAAAATCACTGAGGGGGAGAGGTGACATATCAAAATTACTGAGGGGACAGGTGTCATATCAAAGTCACTGAGGGGAGAGGTGTCATATCAAAATCACTGTGAGGAGACGTGACATATCAAAGCCAATGAAGGGAGAGGTGACATATCAAAATTACTGAGAGGAGAGGAGACATATCAAAATCACTGAGGGGAGAGGTGTCATATCAAAATCACTGTGAGGAGACGTGACATATCAAAGTCACTGAGAGGAGAGGATACATATCAAAGTCACTGAGGGGGAGAGGTGACATGTTAAAATCACTAAGGGGAAGAGGTGACATATCAAAATTACTGGGAGGAGAGGAGACATATCAAAATCACTGAGGGGAGATGTGTCATATCAAAATAACTGAGGGGAGAGGTGTCACATCAAAGACACTGAGAGGAGAGGTGATATATATTAAAGACACTGAGAGGAGAGTTGATTGAAGTCACTGAGCGTAGAGAGGATTAGAATCACTGAGGGGATATAACATCCTCGATATCCCAGAGTTACGCTCATTTTCGCTCTCTACATAACTGGAATATGTCATAGCAAAACTGGGGCACGCGGCCAGCTATTTGAATAATGTCAGGTAAAAACAGTCCCTGCAGGTAGGGCGTAAGAATTGTACTTGCTGTCCCCAATTTCATGATCGTAAGAGGCGACTAAATTTGGGACCTTATCTTTTTGCCTCCTTTTTAAATAACTTTCTTCTTCCAAATGTCTCACTTGACAATGCCTCACATTTGGCCAGTTGTTAAGCGTTCGCCCCTGTGAGAAAGGCTTTGGGTTCTGTCCACTGGCTGAGGCATACCAAAGTCTTTAAAAATTGTAGTTTCTACTCCTGCTTAACGCTCAGCAAATTAGGAGTGGGGCGACTGATTCGCCCGTTGTCAGTATAATGTGACCGGGTGGAGTGTCTTGCTGGGTGTCTTCAGCTGTATGTTTCAGTAAGGTAGCTCTTTAAAGTCGGAACCAGTTCCGCACTATCACAAGAAGACAAACAGGAACATATTGCAGCCTCCCAAAATACACATGCATACACGCATGCATCTTGCACACATGGGAAGCTGTCCTTAAATGACCAAAGCTGTTAATAGTACGATAAACAAAATAAAGCCAAGTTAAAAACAAACTGGCCAATAATAAGGCTGATACTTGTCCTTTGAAGATTACAAAGGAGCGGCGCCCGACTTTAAAACCTATATTTTTTACCGTTACGCGACCGCGTGATTCTTTTGATATACATCAAAGGACTAGAGAAGTGGGTTGATTTAAGTCACTTACAGGATAGTTAACTAAAGTCATCGAGGGGAGAGTTGTTTGAAGTGACTGAGGGGAGAGTTGTTTGAAGTGACTGAGGGGAGAGTTGATTGAAGTGACTGAGGGGTGAGTTGATTAAAGTGACTGAGAGGGGAGTTGATTGAAGTGAGTGAGAGGGGATTTGTTGGAAGTGACTGAGAGGAGAGTTGTTTGAAGTGACTGAGGGGAGCGTTGAATGGAGTGACTGAAGGAGAGTTGATTTAAGTGACTGATGGTAAAGTTGATTAAAGTGACTGAGAGGGGAGTTGATTTGAGTCACTTATAGGATAGTTAACTAAAGTCACCGAGGGAGAATTGATTAAAGTGACAGGGAGGAGAGTTGATATAAAGTGACTAAGAGGAGAGTTGATTAAAGTTACTGAGGGGAGAGTTGATATTAAGTGACTGAGAGGAGAGTTGATTAAAGTTACTGAGGGGAGAGTTAATAAAAGTGTATGAGGGGAGAATTGTTTGAAGTCACTTAGAGGAGAATTAAGTAAAGTTGCCGAGGGGAGATTTGATTAAAGTGACTGAGAGGAGAGTTAATTAGGGTCACTGAGAGGAGAGTTGATTGAAGTCACTGAGAGGAGAGTTGATTAAAGTGACAGGGAGGAAATTTGATTAAAATGACTGAGGGGAGAGTTGATAAAATTCACTGAGAGGAGAGTTGATTAAAGTGACTGAGAGGATATTTAATTAAGATCACTGAGGGGAGAATTGTTACTTTACAAAGAAGTAATAACAACTTTTCTCTACTAAAAGATGTTGGATTAGAACGGCATAGATACCATGATATTCTGAATTGGAAACGTACATAGCTATTCTGGTAAGATTTATTTGATACTATACGTCTACCTGTGGGCAGGTGATTATAGAAGTATTTTAACTTTACAACAGTAGAAGAGAGGTATGGAAGGTTTCGCGCCGTTGGGTTCGTACTGTACATACACACTTATCATGCCTTATGATATACGGTTTGGTTTT
>JAULCA010220482.1:0-13899 GCA_032360845.1 Crassadoma gigantea
TTAACACTGCCGAACTGTAACAGCTTATGATGAACACTACCGAACTGTTACAGCATATGATTAACACTGCCGCACTGTTACAGCTTATGATTAACACTGCCGAACTGTTACAGCTTATGATGAACACTGCCGAACTGTTACAGGATATGATTAACACTGTCGAACTGTTACAGCTTATGATTAACACTGCCGAACTGTTACAGCATATGATTAACACTGCCGAACTATAACAGCATGTGAGTATTACTGTCGAACTATTACAGCATGTGAGTAACACTGCCGAACTGTTTCAACATGTGATAAACACTGCCGAACTGTTACAGCATATGATTAACACTGTCGAACTGTTACAGCATATGATTAACACTGTCGAACTGTTACAGCTTATGATTAACACTGCTGAACTGTTACAGCAAGTGATTAACACTGCCGAACTATAACAGCATGTGAGTACACTGCCGAACTATTACAGCATGTGATTAACATTGCCAAACTGTTACAGCATGTGATTAACACTGTCGAACTATCACAGCATGCGAGTTACACTGCCGAACTGTAACAGAATGTGAGTAACACTGCCGAACTGTTTCAACATGTGATGAACAATTATTATAGCGTAAAATCAACACAGAAAACAAACAAATGTTGTGATATTGTTTCTATTGGTTTTAATGTGTTCCTCTTGTGTACCAAACTGATACACAATACTCGACGGGACATGGTAACGTTATGTACATAAACAGATATTTTCGTATGTACACGATTTCTTTAATAAATATGTCTTTGGCGTATGTAACAGTTACGATACAATTGATATTTACATTAAACAAAAGGTTTGTTGGGCCTGTAAAAGGGATGCCCTTTACAGCAGGATATCTAACTAGAAAATCCCTACAACGAAAAGCATATATATATAGATTACTATAGACATTCGAATTTCACCTCGGTGAATCAATATTGGACCAACAGATATCAACTATACATTCAGCTTAAACAGTAAGTAACGTACAACACTCATACTTCATTTCATAAAAAAAAATCAATGTTTACAACTTCACCCCAAAGGTCTAATTTTAATTTGAAGCGAAACATCGGTATTTCATAAATATTTCATCCAAAATGCAAAATTATAACAAAGACCCCCTCTTTAATGATTAAATATTATGACAGAAACAGACTTAATTGCATTCGTCATTGATGACCATCACTAATGACGTAACTACAGCTATCATACTATGTTAAATATAGATACTGGCCGGAGTGTGTTTCTCTCGCTCAGACAAAAGTATTCGATAACAAGAACTAACTGATAACTAAAAAAGGAAGAAGAAAGAGATTTTTCCTCATATGATCCAATACTAGTATAATTAACACTTAATTCCAAATTAAAATTACATTGATCGATTAATTTGATATTGGTTTGATTATGTATAATTTAAATTACAAAAATACAATAAATAAGTACATTTTTAAGTATTTTACAACTTAAACAATTCACTGCATTAACTAGGAAACAATTAATATTGTTTGAACTTTTCAGAGAAGTAGTTATTTTTCTACATATGTATATATACCGTCTCCACTACTATTGTTTGTTGAAAGAGGCAGTGAAGCGGCCATTATGTAACGGTAGACTTGGTAAAGTAAGAACATGACGATGGCTGCATGGGGTATCCCTGAACAATCAAGTAATTACATATAGACAAACAGGTTTTAATGCTTATAAAGGATGTTATTGAATTAGGGCTACTTTCATTTAAGCCTAAATACAGACTAGACGATATATTACTCAATAAGATGACCAATTATTCACACATGCATACACCATCCAATCATATCTCTCGTAGTCGTCCATGCAAAATGACTTTGACATATTAGTAAACTTCATATTGTTTCCTGATAATGTGTTGCCTTTTTATATGCTATTCATACGTACGATGAGCTTTCGTATAAGATAGAAATCCATCAGGACAGCAGATTTGTTATTTTTATTTTTTTCCCCAAAAATTGTGAAATGTTATGCCTAACCAAACACGTTTGGCTTCATATAGAGACGAGGAAAAGGTATCTTAGTGTACACTTTTTATTAAAATGCTGCTTGCGTTTCATTGATAAATCAGAGATAAGTTCAAATATAACATTTACTATTAAGATTTATACTTATATGTAAACAACACTTTATGACGATAGAGTTTGATGTTTCGTGAGTCACCATTGAAAGGACAAGATTGTTCGGAAGTTGATAGGAGCACATTTTGTTAATATTTCAGTTAAGTCTAGTTCGTTATATTTTTACGAGGTATCCTATGATTTGAACTGATCGGATAAATGATGAAGTAGCTTTGGTTATAATATATACTGGCATTTTACATGTTGTTTTTTCTGTTTACTGGTAACTAGTAATAAACATTAACTTTAATTGTCAATGTTGACAAAAACTGCAGTTTGAGGATGAGAACAGAAACCTCTATACTGGAAAAATGAAACAGATGTACGATTGCATACGGAAATGCATTTAAATACCCGTTTTACCGACTTTTTATCAATATTGAAGATAACTAAAAAAGCCAGTGTTCTGCCGTCGGTGATCACACGACCCTCGGGCAGACGACACTGTTGACGCCTGTTCACCCTCCGATGTGCTAATACAAGAAACACATGACACTTTGATTAAATGTCGATAGTCTGAAATGGGATCAAAAGGTTCAAAGGTTATCCAGACATTTAGTCCAATTTGAATCCATGTTTTTCTTTCATGGTGGTTATTTTCGCAATGACGTCATCATCACCGGCACCGGAGGTAGCATTGACTTGAGCGTCTCAAGGATTTGCATTTTCAAAGATGAAGTTTTCCATTGTCACCGATACGTGGGTCTTTCCAGTACTGACAATGACCGGACGATATATATAGATATATATATATATGTATAGCATTTATGTGAATGGGAGATGAATACGTTTTACTGGCATGAATGAAAATGGTATAAAATATCCAATACGAATTGCCATTCACAATATACAGTGTAAATCCAGTCCTATCTGGCGTGTGGCCGGTACAGCCCCACCATATCACATGGGTGTTCATCCACCCCAACACGTCTGGTTTTTTCGAAAGACAATACTTTTGTCGCACTGAACTGCTCACTGCTCATTTTACGGACCTGTTTCGGTCTACTGATGGCGCACTTTTGTTGAGATTTTTATTTCCCGATCACATGATCAATAACATAGCCTGATGTCATGGTTTGGAACACATTCTTCCTCACAATGGGACCACGTGACCAGTCATAGGAGTCCAAACGATGCAAAACTCTGCATTTGTTTTGCGTATTATCGCAACGAAACGATAAAAAGTTATGCGATATTGCCGAAAGGTTCCTTTTTCTGTACTGGCCATGCCGCTTGGGCTTCGAATTGCTAGGAACAAAGCAAACAAAAACAGCGCATGGGCATGCGGAATGTTTTCAGCTTTGGTCTAGCCTGCAGTAAATTACTGGTAATTGATTAAATCCTAGGGAGAAATAAATAAATTTCATCTTTTCACTTTATTTCGATTTTTTCGTCGTCCATTCTTTTTCGTACCATGACCATGCCGATGTTTATGCGGTTTTTGAAATCTAGGTTTGTGCCGCCTTGTCCACCTTATATACGGCCCTTCTGGGTCGAAATTACGTAAAGCTTCATCTGTCCAATCGATCGGAGGCCTTGGCTGTTGAGGCCGGGCATCCAATGGCGTTACAAGGAATTGAAAACACTTCTTCATTTTGGGGGTTTTGTAGAGGTATCCAGGTAGGGGTTTGCCAAAACCCTTTCGTGAATTCCTTCTCCTCTTCCTAAATCCGATGTACCAATTGCTGTTTAAATTCAGTCTGAATTCGTCATGTCGTGTGTTGTCGTTTACGACCCAGTTGAAGGTACAGTATTCCGAATGCCTTTCCTTAAAAGAAAAGAAAAACATGAAATTAAGAAGCATGTTCAGACATATTTATTGATTTCAGCTAACACAAATTCGGGAAAAACCATATCTATGCTGAACTGAAAGTGAGTTTCCGGTTTCCGTTCTATGTTTAGAATTTATGTTTTGATAAAATAAATGATCAAGAAGTTAACTGTTTCTCTATTTGGCTAACCCTATTTTCATTAGAAAACATCCACCGTACGATGCTTTCAGGCTTGGCTAACGTCAAAATATCATTGTTTCGTTTAAAACCAGGTCAGACCTACTTGTCTAGTTCTCTTTTCTCCAGAGATGATTATCGTGTACCTAGAGATGATAACTTTACACACTTGTCAAGTCCGTCTTTGTCTGTCTCACTGTGTAACTGATCAGGAATTCAATAGTATTTATATACAGTTACATGACTAAGTAACACCTGCATATGAGCATGTTCAATGAAACGTTTGCACCTATTGTAGTCAGAGTGACCTAGACGCTTATCTCGTTTCGGGTTCGACCATGATTCCACACTTTGCTATCCGGAATGCATTGATAACCGTCCAACGTTCCATAAATCGGTAATTGACAAGGACATATTGAATTGTGCTTAAAATATCCTTGATTTATCTTGATTTATTACTACAAATATGATCCTAAAATGTACGAGCCTGCTAACAAAAAGGTATTAGCCCTATTCATGCGCTTTTAAAATGTCCAACAAGCGAGTATGCTTTGGTTTACTGCTTAATACCTTCAGGCGATAAAAAACATAAAATCAGCGATTGGTCATGAAACGAGAGCTTATCCGGAACAACCCCCCAGAAAGGGATGATAGGGGATTTAGTGCAATATGTAAGGGTCCCCACTATAAAAAGAAGGGTTATTCTATATTCTGTCCCAGGATCACGGTCTACCGACTCGGCTACTCGAGTGACACATATGGGTCGAGAACACTTTAGAGGCAGGCATATCTGTGATCCGGTCTATCATTATAACATGTACACAACACTGTAATTAGCCTGCGCGACACAGGCCCACAGACTTAATTTAGTACTCAAAAACCACAAAACATGCGGCAATGTCGAGGAAATAAAGGTTTCCAATGACTACCAGCCATTACATAACACACAAGGCTTTTTACAATAATGGCGGCTAAGCGATCACTTCTTAATGTAATAGCAATTTAACATTATTGAAAAAAGCTTTTAAAATGTACATTGAAGGACAGTGCCTAATTTTTTAAGCTAACGGTCTGGTTCCGGTTCTGTTATATCCGTACAGCCTCTTGTTGACACTGTTTGCTTTCCTATAAAATTGAAGCCATGACATTTTATTTTCCGTTCCATTTCGCCAGATAAAGGAATGGCAAACCTCGCAGAGATGCTGAGGAACAGCACAGAGCTACTGGAATATGTCAAACTTATATTGGTTTCGCAAATTTGGAGAACGAAATTGTCAACTGATTTTTACAAATCAACTATCATTAATCATACCTGCAAAAATATAACGACATACAAGAACAGGTTGTTATTCGACGCCATGTGTGGCACACATGAGGCATATCGGCTACATGAGATACTCCCTTTAATATGTAGAAATCGGAAAACTCTTGCTAAAGTACCGTTCTTTCTCTGCAGGACATGTAAAAGTCGACTTTTTATTGTTCTACATGTTTGAGTCAACTTTTTCGTTTTCATTCTACACACAATATGGGGTTTTAATCTTGTATGCTTCAACTCACTAACTGATGTAATTTGTAACGTCATTTATAAATTTGAGATTTCTTGTCGTTTCTTTATTTAAGTTATGACAGCTCCGTAGGTAGAGGACTTTTCAGACGAGAACAAAAACTGGCGGAGTAAGAGGTGTATATGGGCGATCATGCTTTTTCTTTACTCCTTATTCCACGACGAATCGAGTGACACATTTTCTTGCTTGAACGAGCAATTGTACAATTCACGCACACCATTCCATGCCAAAATCGGGTTTGACAGGCAATGTCTATTTTATCGCATCGAAGTATACCCCGAAAGCACGGACAAAACCTCCTATCTCATGAGTAATTCTGAATGGCTATTGGGTCTGAACTGATCGACACTGTGCAAGAAAGGGTCGATCAACCTGGGTTCTATGGTATCATCAACGTTATTGTTGACAGTGACACCTGTATCAGGATATCGCCCGCAATGTTGTGACACACTTGTAGCCAAACGCTTAAATGTCCCACAAGAAGGACTTACATGCATATGAGATTTAAATAAAACGACACTGTTGAAAATACATCCCCGAAAAAAAAAATATATATAAATATTTGAAGCGGCTTACAAGTTTAGTGTAAACAATTGCCTGACATTCAAATGGTATAATCGGTTATTGAAGTGATTTTATATTCAATTCATGCAGTGCTGATGTGAATGTATTTGTCGCATGAATACCATGTCTGTCTATCTGTCTGTCTGCCTGTCTTCCTTTTTCTCTTGATCTGTCTTTCTATCTATCTTTGCCTGTCTCTGCCTGTCTTTTGCCTATCTTTCTGTCTGTCTATTCATTGCCTGACTTTCTTTCTGTCTGTCTCTTTAATCTTCCCTGTCCGTCTCTCACACAAACACATGTGTGAGGGTTTATTTTGATTTAGAGGTATATGCTAAGAAGATATGAACACATGAAAAAGTTTTCTTCGCTATTCCAGAAAAACCAATACATATGTAAATCTGTTATTTACTCATTGCATTTGTTTCGTCCTCTGTGCACAAGTCTACAGAGGGCACAAAACACGAAACATCATTTAATTATTCTTTATCTCAAATTGTCGGTACAGTAAATTTGGCAAAGACAAGTCAGAACGAGCACTTATAATTGGTAGTTGGCACATAAGCGATGCACGTTTTTGTTTCATATTTGACCTCAGTGACCTTGCGATTGCACTCTTAAGATAACCGAAAGCGCGTGCTGTCGGCACCCTGAGAATGTTGGCAGGTCGTGTGGGGGGCGGTGTGGTCCTCATCAACTTTACCTAGTCCAATATGGCTGTGTATAGCATGCAGAGCAGACTTTTTTTTTAAACGTTTACTTAATCATTTACATCAACGCTTTTACAAAAATAATTGCGTTATCGGACACTATTCTCAACATAAACATAAAAATTAAATATCTGTTTACCACCGCGCACTCACTCAGTCTACTCAATTTGAAATTCTGCTAAAGTCTTACTCTAAAGATCTCTTAACTGCGGTTTTAACTGTTTGAGTCATTTCTATTTTGTTTATCACTTTGTTTTAAGCCTGCCGCGTTTCGTGGTGTTCAGACGATATTATAGTGTATAACGACTTGACGTCTGACTATTTTTACTCGTTTAATGTGTGTTCCGGTAGATTCTGGTATTTGTGAGAAGACGTAGCGGTTTCTATGTTGTTATAATTGCCCGAGGTGTTACATTATAAATTATCGGCGTTGGATAAGTCTTGCTAGGCTATGATGATATAGACAAAAAAGGTGCATGTACGTTTTAAAAACTATAAATCAACTTTAAAATTTAACATATATATTTTTTCTAGATACATTTCTACCTTTCTGCTGTCATCAGTCAGACAACACAGGTGTTCGCGGCTAACATATACTAGCCCAGGTGTAATGACTATCTTCCAAAGGAAACAAATATATGAATCTTAAATAAGACAGAACTCCTTTCTACTCTTATACTGCTGTGACGACAGCCGCGCCTGGTGAGGAATCCTGTGGCACGAGGAATAGAGATTTATTACGTAGGCCGGTCAGCCTTCATGTTTCCGAAATTCTTTAGGACATATCAAAGCAAGCTGTCACGCTGGTGATTTTTATTACATTTTTGATCATAACTGTCCCCGGTGTTGAAATAAGGACTTGGGCCCTGGAGTGACTGACGTGTTACCTGTTATAAATATACCTGGGGTTTTCAGTCCATGTAACGATGAAACCACATGGACCCATTCATTAAAAAAATTCAAAATGTTAATGTTCCAGGTATGTGTTCTGATTATGTATTTCGAATAAAATTTGAATTTAATCAGGTACAAGTATCTGTATTTTAATATAGGAAAACGCATGGTTTAAGTGATATCCGCATAGTAACGCTAGAACATTTAATTAAATTTTATACTAGCACGGACTTGACAAGCATGAAATAAAATTCACAAATATTTAATGTGATGATGTCCTTTTCATGATTTTAAATTCATTGTTCTTCATTAATAATATTTACTTATTAAAGTATCATACATTTGATGGATGGGACATAAAAATATCAACAACGATTTCAAGGGAATGGGAGTGAGTAACGGTCAGAATTCAGCTTACAGGTCAAACACCTTATAGTTGTCATTTGTTTTCAGGAAATAAAAAGTCAAGTCTTAATGTTTATCACTTCCATCTTATAATGAACAAACGTAAATATTTCGATATTTGCCCAACAGTCATTAAGCATGGACATTAGTACAATACGAAATTCAAAATTTAAATGTGATTCTTTCAGAACACGTCCATCAAAGATATCACATAAAATTCTGTTGTTTCAATTTCAAAAACAAAAACAAAAGTACCACTAAAGACAAAAATAATCAACAACTATACCGAAGGACGGGGCGAAATAAGAATATGTCCTTATCATATCTTTAATGAATGACTTTTATTAACGCCGAAGCTAGTCAGTTATATCATTCCCACACTAAACATAGACATCTTTTGTTAATGAATGAAGTAAAAGCATAAGTTCAAACGCTTTAGCGATGTAGCCCGAATCATCAATATCTAATGGGCTGGTGAAACGTGTTACTTACTTTGGCGCGGAGCTTGGCCCGTCTTGAAAAGCACAGGTACAATCCACTTGTCTCCCCCTTTATCCTCACAAGGCCTTTCTGCCCTATCGATTCGATGATAATTGAGGCTGGAAAAGAAAAGAGCATTTTGAAGAAAAGACAACATGAGCTTAAAATTGTGTATGTTCGAGTTGTGCAGCTACATGTACCTGTTCATATCCACAGTATCGGGGATGGAACTTCATGGCCTGTATTCATGGAACTGTTCTCGTGCTCAATGTGTTTATGATTTGGAAGATTGTTTGGAGAGACTTTAAACCAAACACTATTTTCAATGCTTAGATTCAAGCGCTAGGTACAAGAAATATGATGTGACCACATCATATAATTATACTGGAGCATAAAGCATAACTTCGTGAACACAGTCTCTGATAATGCAATGAGTAATATCTATATACTTTATTTTAAATGATGACCAGACAGTTTTTGGATGACTTAACGTCTCCTTTTTGATGGACCATGTGCCAGTGAGTTAGTTCTGTAAGTGTACGCCTATATTATCTAGCATCTTAATTGATGTAACTCCCGTCTCTCATGCTTCTTTAGTCCTTGAAACATGCCCAATTACCTAGGGAACTCTTTGTTACACTAGTATGAAATTAAGTCATAAATTTATGATGAAAATGACAACAGCAGAAATGATCCTTAGGACTAATCCTGTAAACTAATACGCTTTTTACGAGATTCACAAACTTGGCCAATTTAATTGTAGGTAGGTGTATAGACTGGTTGTATCGCGTGAGATTCCTTAGCAAGTATTATCATTTCTGGAATCCCTGCTATGCTTGCCAGCCGTGTACGTATCAAATAATGTATTTCTGACCTATCAAACAGTTGCTCTGTGTTTAATTTCAAAGTATAATATCAAAACAGTGCAGGGGGTTTGTGTCTTTTTGACGTAGACATTTCCAACCTTTCCCCAATATAATATTATGACACTTTACGTAGTCTTGTCACGTGTAACAATGAAAGAGAAATAGGAGAGGTATGTCGGAAACA
This sequence comes from Crassadoma gigantea, assembly GCA_032360845.1. NCBI lineage: Eukaryota > Metazoa > Mollusca > Bivalvia > Pectinida > Pectinidae > Crassadoma > Crassadoma gigantea. The sequence continues at coordinate 9,787 of JAULCA010220482.1, forward strand.
GCGATAGGACTACATGTGTGAATTAGTTCACGTATGAATACGTCCAAAGGTTTCTTATGTATTTTTATATCATATTTTGTTTTAACGGTCACGAAAAAAGAGATTCTCCCATCATATAGGTTGTTTGTAAAACCCTTAAGTTTATAAGTCGCACCAACCATATAAAAAGTATTATCATCTCTATTTTTGAGATATGTATTATTTCATACATACCTTACCAGAAAAGTTATATGACGAAATTAACATTGCTTATTTCCCCTTTAAATTAATTTTTACTCCATTAGATTAATTTTCACAAAGAATCTGAATTTCCTCTTCTTCCTGTTCTATTGTCTCCATTTAAGTTTATTTCTCTGGAAGGGGTAGAGTAAATATTGGGTCAGAAGTTGAAAATATATGTAATATTTAATCTTCTTTGAGCCATCACAAATACAGTGATGCCGTTATGTGTCTCTAATCTTTGTGTTCGAATTTAAATACACGGCTCGTTGTCTGCCACAAAAGCGAAATTCTTTGGGAGATTTTATTTAATCCCCAATGATTATACACTTTATGACTGAATATCTCATGATGAAATAAAATTCCATTTAGTTCAAAATCAAATTTAATTGACAATAGCTTGAACTAGGATGAACGTTTAATGCGTTGTTAACCTATCATCAGCGTTGTAGAGGAACTTCGATCAGAATACCAGCTTTACATTGGCCATGTCTACCTCTGATACTGTAGTCTAGAATTCTGTGCTTAAGATAATTTAGCCATGAATGAATAAAATACCTTTAACTGGCAAGGATTTTATGCAAGTCAGCACAATTCGTATAGCTCATTTTGAGATAATTACCTCTATTATTTTTTTTTTTTGTATTTTATCCTACCAATCCGAATACATCTGTAATAACTGTCATCAAACGTGGCATATATTCTCGCTTCAAATCGAGGTCGAGCATGGGTTGCATATTTGTAAATAGTGCTGGAATGATTTAGGGAACATTTTATACGTAATTGTCGATTACGCAAACAAATGTCGGGAACAATTGTATTCAATCCGTCCGTAAAATTATTTGAACAAATAAGAAAGTTTATTTTACAATTTTCACATTCTTGCATCTGCCTTTTAATAGAAAATTGCACCAATTTCCCAGGGAGGAATTTTAGCAGGTGTAACACTGCACCACTGAGTAAACAGATAGTCGTTTAATGTTGATTTCGTTATTCATAATTACCTTATATTAGATTGAGTAGGAAAAAACTGCTTTGCCACTTAATACAAACAATGACAATAAGGGCGGGAAATGTGGATGTCGACAATTAATCTTCACTTAAAAAACAAACAAAGTTGTTGTGTCTTATTTTTCCGCTTTTTATGAATGGGTCCAAAATGATCCTGGAAATGAATCTAAAATGGTCATTTTTTTCCAAATACAATAAAAGCAATATTTTTAAATAAGCTTCTAACAAGTTAGTTAAAATTAAAGGATAGTTAATCTAAACGAGCCTTATTGCCTTAAAACACATATTATTTCAACAATAATTATAAAGAATAAGGTATATAATCTTACTGTAATTTGCGTGTTTGTCTCCTTTGGCGTCGACACCGTTCCTGCCCGGTTTACGGATTCGGAGGTAGCGTCGTGTGCACCGATTCCAAACACTGTAGCGGTATGAAAGTGAAGATATGACGTCACCAGGATTTGTTTCTTCGGTATCTAGCACACTTTCAAAATCCTTAATTTGAAAAACCTGCGAAATAAACCAAGGACATATTTAATTTTCAGTGAACTCATTCATATTTATTGGAAATACATGTAATATGCGAAGCAGAATAGAAAAAAATCAGCGTTACCATACAACTGCAGCGTGAAGCAACTGAAATGGTACCAAATGTAAAAGAGCATCAATGTTTCAAACAAAAACCAGAAGGACTGACCCCTAAAAGTGGCACAACGTCGTATTAATCAGGGTAGTGACAATGAACGATTAAACAAGCTTCATATTAGTATCTCTTTTCATAATTATTCAACAGCGGGTTTTTTTAAGGACTTTCAGCAGGTGAAACGTCGCATGTCCAGAAGAATGTGTTCACTGAGGTAGAGTGACTGACGTGTTATGATTAGAAATGATGGATGGTATTTGGACACGGGTCGGACTTCAACTCTTAGCCTGCTCGGGTCATCTGGTTGTTTCAAATCGCGATAAAAAAAACCCAAGAAAGAAGAGTCATTGAACTGTTACGGGTACTAGCCTGGGTAGGACACTCTCCTAGCGGCAAATAGGCACATGGAATGCCACTATCGCCAAGATCACATGATTTCTAAACCACTAAATGGGCTAGAATGACCCTTTGTTGGCAATGAACCTATTGGTGAAATCAGGAAAACGACACATCTCATTCAAAGCTAAATATTGTAAAGTTCAAATCGATGTCATACTGGTCCTTGGGGTATTCGTTTAATACATTTAATACGTTTAAATAGCATAATTTGTGGTGAAAATGACTAACAAATCCAGATAACGGATCGTCCATAAAATGGTTACTCCATTAAGTTATACAAATCCAAGTCTAATAGACAGGTTTAAAGCCCATTTACTATGTCACAAAATTCATAAGAAGTGATAGGAATCATTTTGTAATTTTTTTTTTATTCTGTTATTTTTTTTATATGTTTTTACCTAACCCTATAATTTACTTTTTATGAAATAATACACCTTAGAAAAAAATATCTACACGACGGCAAACAAGCGGCAGTATACAAAATATGTGATAATGCTGGTCATACATTTGTGCTGAATTACAGCTCTTACGCTTTAAAGAAATAAATGACATTTATATACCGGCAAGATAAACGTGTTGTTATAATATGCAAAATTCCAGCTTTTCCATCATTAAGATGGTCGGTAACAATATGGCGCCTCATGTCCCTCTGTTACCAGCATGTACTGATAAAAAGAAATTTACATGCACGCTGATACATTATTTAAGATATGCAAGAATGTGGCATGAAAAATGACATATAATGTTATGCTTGTAAGCTCCCGACGCACGAAGGCGTTTTTTTCGTGAGAATATCCTCAATTATAAGCGGTGACTTCGCTCAGATACACTTTGACTGACATATCTTAACTTCCCTTCTTTAAACGATGTTACAGTAAATAATGAAGAATTATTGAAGGAGACAAATGAAAAACTTATCAACGTAAACATTATAAAACAAACGATGCGTGTTTTCCTCAGAAAGCGCGGGAAACTATTGACAGGTGTACTTGGTGACCACGGTACATTATCATTAGCGCTGAAAACTTAACAATATAAAAACAGAACCACTAATATCGCCGATATTTTCGTAAATGTTGGCAACCACAAAACATAAAACTGTGTTTTTCATATTTATATTTATGTTAATTGAACAAAAAAGATGATGTCACCTGATTTGTTGTTAGACTAAGCCACACAAATGGTCGGTTCTCAATGTTAACGACATAACAAACAAATGCTTCAAAACTACGGATCCGAGCAACACTTTTTTAAGCTAGTCAGCTTTGTACGGTGTGATAATTTGTTTTCCTATTTCTCTTCAAAATATTCTTATCTGGGGAATATGAATATAACACTGCGAGAAGTAAAACCAGGACTATGTAGTTATCTAATAAAACTAGTACCTAGTTGTACTGTATGACACTGTCTAGTTCCGATATTTGTTATACCATATTACAATGTCCCATATTGAAATAATTATATACTATTATAGTGATTAGTTTGATACTTAAATCACGATGTTACTCTTACCCATGTGATACTCATTTTATGCTATTACACTGACTTGTTTGATACATATAACACTGACTCGTTTGATACTTATAACACTGACTGGTTTGATACCTATAACACTTACTCGTTTGATACTTATAACACTGACTGGTTTGATACATATAACACTGACTGGTTTGATACTTATAACACTGACTTGTTTGATACCTATAACACTGACTGGTTTGATACCTATAACACTGACTTGTTTGATACCTATAACACTGACTGGTTTGATACCTATAACACTGACTGGTTTGATACCTATAACACTGACTGGTTTGATACCTATAACACTGACTGGTTTG
>JAULCA010220593.1:0-10934 GCA_032360845.1 Crassadoma gigantea
TAAAGCAAAGCTATGGTAGGGCCTACGCTCATGACAAACTGAATCCTATCTATTAGTTACAGTTGTTTTACCTATGATAAAATAAAGTTTAACAAGCCCATTTGCTGAGCTTTTATTTTCTATTTTCCTGTTTGAAGTGAAGACAAATGACAACCTTTATTAGGTATAATGGTTTCTGTGCTGTAATGTTAAAATGGTATGGCATAATACTGAACGAGTAGCTGGGAACACAGATCCTGTTGAGGTAAAGGTCAATGCTTGGGGTACAAAGTGAAGTATACCTTTTCCAGACTTCAGATTCCCAGATAAATGAGGAACCAGACTTAGAATGCAGCCCCACCATTAATGCTTGTTCAACAAAACTTCAAAAGTGTCAAAATAAAGAATAGAGGTAGGATTCTGATGAAAATATGTATAAAGTACTAATTAATCATAAAAGGACAAACAAATGTCTTACTGGCAGTTAGGAGTGATTTAATGACTCACCAGTACATCTATAGACTTCTTGTCATAAGGTATCTCTGTGAAAGTGCCAGGGTATTTGCTTTTGGGATGAACTCCTGATACATCAAACCTGGAAAAACAAAAGGTTCAACAATAATTACAAAACAAAATCACAGATACACAGATTCATTAACATGTGTAAAGTTTTCATTTGTTGATGCAGATTAACTTTGACCTCCTGAATATGTACATACATTTACTATCGTATGGCGTTACCACTATATTAATTATTACCCTACCAAATTCAGTTGGCATTCATACAGACTATGAATGCCATGGACCGATTGTTGACATCATCATTATTATGATGTCATAATTGTTATGTTGGACACCACTGACCCTCCCTGGGTGATGGCTGTTCTATTCATTGAACAAGCATACACGATACATACATTACTTGAACTAAATGCTGAATAATAAGTGTAATTGAATTTTCTATGAGATGAACAGATTCCAAAAATGGTATAAGTATTGAACTGCTTTCAGTTGACATTCATAGTCATATGAAGGCTGGACAAAGGCTAGCGGGCTTCATTGAATTTGCCTAGCATGCTTCATTGAATTTGCCTTTGTCCAGTTGGCATTCATATTGCCTATAATTGCCAGCTAAAAGCAGTTCATTGCTTAAATGTAAATCCTGTTTTAAAATCAATATTACAGAATTTACAGTAGGGTTAAATATATGTTTGGATCATACAAACACCCCCTTAGAACTACTCCTTTATTAGTTAAGATTGGAGTAAATTACGTGTAGATACGTTTGAATTACAACAGTGTATTAAATTTCCATTATATTATAATTTGATACTGTTTTTCGAACTGTAGTTAGAATAACAGCTAATAATACAAAAGTTTATTTAAATGTCCAGAGCTTAAATTTATCAACCGTAATTTACAGGCTATTATTTACCTTAGTATTAGATAGGATTCGATAGATTAATATCAACAGAACATTTAACGTGACATATTGCAATAATGGTTATTCGGGTTGTCAGATACTTGTAACCATACATTACTTACAGCAAGAACCTGTAAAAATCTTCTTATAAACGTCGATAATAATTTTAACAAATTCTGTTAATTTGATATTTAAAAAAAATGAAGTTAATTTATGGAATATTGACACAAAAATAAAGATAATTTCGTAAATTTTCCAGAAGAATGATTAAATATTGATAAAGTATGCCTAATGCATATTAATTTATAAATATGCAGGACCTTTCAAAAGTTATTCATTCCATACTTGCCTCGCTGTCTGTGTGCCAAACGGAGCTCCGTTATATTTCTTTTCTGCCATAATTCCTTCGTTTAATTACAAGGTATCTTTAATCCTACTTTGAAGCACACACCCCTTTTAATGAGCTACATGGTAGTAAAATTATCGACATCTATAGCCCTACACTCGCCCCGAGTTGTCAGCGAGAACAGCGTCACGTCACATGGCAACATCAAGCCTACTCTCTAACCAAAAGCGGAAGTAAAGGTAAACAAAGACGAAATACTCAATTTACTTATCAAATATCAAGAGTAAAGCACTTGTTTGGAAAGAAAACGATATATTTCAATTTAGTGTAGCCTTAAAATTACCGAAAGAAATACGAAATCTGAAAAAAATATTAAAACGAAAGGAGGTGTTGTCAAGGGGAGGTAACTCTCATTTGACAAGTACATATGCAGACGACGTATTATTAATAGCATGGTAGCATATGGGGCTCAGTATGTTACTGACGTTACATAGTTATTAGATCACTGATATCGAAATGAATAATTAACTATAGGTATATAATAAATTACATTTTGCATGTTGATCGAATGTATAACAAAATGGACTGAAAATTAAATAGATAGTTGGTACAGTGCTTTGGTCAAAAGTACATTTAAGGTCAAATCTTATCATTTGGGTAACACTGTGAATTGATTGACGGGGAACTGTTGCAGTGTAAATAGTGCCAAAGGGCTATCTGTCTTGTGGCGACCAGATCAGTCCAGGATGACGTAAGTTTTGAGATAGAAACAAGAGTGAACTCCCCAAAACAAGCAGGGTAACTGCCATTGCCATATGGTACATCTAGCAGTGTTGTTTTGGAATGGGAAAGTCAGCTTAGAAGTTAGATTTGAAAAAAGATTAAATTATTGCATATGCCTTATTACTTATGTACAATAGGTAGGACCTAGTCATGAATATTTAATTTTGTATAAATTGCTAAATGTAATTGTGGAGAAGTAGTCTTAAATTTTAGGGATGGAGAGGTAGGAGGCAGAAGTCCGGAGTTGAGAGACGAGGATTCGAGTTTCGGGAATGTATGCCACTGAAAAGGGAGGCCAGTGTGCTGTAGAACCGTTTGATGTTTTAACTCTATATGATTGGTGTGCAGGTAGATTACTGTTGGGTTCCAGACATGTTAAACAGGACATTCAGTAGATTAAAGACTTTTTTTGGCTAAGATGAAAAATACATTTATCTTGTAAGCTGTCAAAATCAAAAGCAAAGATTGAAGCTTATATATGTATGTACTGTTTTTCCGATCAAACTCAATATTTAAAGATGCACAACAATGGGTAGACGAGAATATGAAATGAAATTGGAGGCTGAAACGTTCTATTGTTTTTTGAGAAAGAAAATAAACAAGCTTCAACTAGGTGTGATATTTCAAAAGTATCCGATTCTTCTTAGAGATGAATGATCCTACCACTGATGAAAGGTTTATGAACAGCCCACAATTAAGTTGATATAAAAGGCCCACTGTCTAGTGATGATGGGCTTAAAATATTTTTCAACAATCTGCTTTAAAGAAAAAATTAGCAAAGGGATGAATAAAATGAAAGTGACTAAACTATCTTAATCAGTAGGGCTAGATTTTCAATGCTTACTTCCAGGACAAACTGTTGCTATCTAAATACAGACCCAGCATTGTGACCGCTTTAGATACCTGGAGTTACACATTGGTTCTAGTAATGTGTAAAGTGTTAATAGCATATTTTAAAGTACTTCAGTTCTTCATGGTTGAAGTTAGATTAGTGATGAATTATGCAAACAGTTCGAACTTTTCTTGAGCATACATGACATGCAGGAAAGCATATTATCTTCAACAGATGTTCATAGTATATATTATGCATTCATCTTTTTATAGCAGTACATGTTTATCATGCAGTATAACTGTATACTAGAAAACGTTCATACTTCACTGTTAAGTCCATGTTCGTCCAGTGTTAATTTTGCTCTTTAAATGCAATATGTTGTTTTCTTATACATGTATTTGCTGTAATAAATTTGCTCTCATTTTTAAAGGTGTAAATGAAACTGCAGCGAAAATTTTTCTGTATACATTAACAACAGATGGAAATATCATTATATAACCCTATCAAATCCATATCTGGTATGAATGCCATGACCCAATTATTGACATCATTTCTCAATATGTGTATAAGTATTATACATGTATATCATGACCAACTAGAGATTTAGAAATCAGCTATTATGGACAGTGTCATTTCACTTTTGAAAACTTTTCACTAATCATCTAATACAGTCTGATCTAAGGAATCTAGTAGTTAGCAACTATGAAAAATCTGAAGCATAAGAACGAATCATGAATGGACCTACAGTATACTGGTACTTACAAATCTTAGTACATAGCATGTATAAAGTCTGTAGCATACAACAAAACAGAAAACCACAAAGAGTACAAAATTTATAACTTTTTTTTATTATTTCAAATAACTTTTTTATCTACTTTCTCAGTTCACAAACTTTGGGAATGAAGACATCACTTGTGATTCAATGGATTCAATAAGAAAGATGAATTGTTAAAGAGTCAACGGCCGTTTTTTTATAATAAAATAAATACTTCATGACAGCTATAGATTTACAGGGTGAGAAAATGATATATTTCATACAATGAAATGTAACATGACATTTGATAAAAAAGGAGGCAATTAGATGAATTTTGATAAAATATGTAGCAATCAACATGTGATGAGATGATAAATATGAACGATTGCAGCAGCAGATTGACAACATAAACAACTCTGTATTTACACTATAAAATAGGACAAAAATGATTTCAACAATGTGTAGTTCATATGAATTATGCTCAATTTCTTTCATGTAAATGTGTATCACAAACTTTCACATTCATACAAGTAGTTTAGGCTTGGCTTCAAATACAAGCATTCATCAAATAGCTAAGAAAAATATCTTGCACTTTTTTGAATTCCTCAATGTAAATGGCATTACATGTACATAGTTTGTTCCAAGTTTGAATTGAAAGCCTGCTTTTTTTAATTGATTTGATTTGAAAGTGACACTAATCTGGGTTGATGTTTTCTAGTATTAACACACAGCTTACTACATGTAAAAGACATGTAAACAATGCAGAAATTTGACAGTTTATTTAATTTGACAAAGCTGTGTGTTGAACTGATGTCGAGATTCTGCTATGACTTAAAACGTGAGGAGTAACAGCAGGGTAAACAATAACAAATCACAAGAATAAACGTTACAATCTGGTATATTTTCACAACCAATAAAATTTAAATGTTTTACATACAAAGTAAAGATGTTACACACTCTAAAAGTATGAAGGACTTGTTTAATGTCAGTCCTTCAAATGGGTTCCATATACCTGTTGAGAAGCAATTCTTTTGGGAATGGTGAAAGTGAAAATGTTTAACTATTTTTTTCTAGGAGAATTTAAACAAATATTTCCAAAGGAAACTCTTTGATGCTGCATGAGTTAGACAACCGAGTTGCAGATAAACAAACCTAAATTACTTATTCATCATAAAATGTTGTCAAATCTATGGTATCAGCTTAGGTTTGGTTTACTTGATTTATTACCACTATGTAGAGCTGGTTATACAATTCGCATATAAATGATTTCATCTATCTTGCTTAATTAATCATTTAAACAAGTCAAACAAATCATATGTAAAGAAATGTTATAGTTAATCCAGGAGCCGTGGGTGGAACTTTCAGCAGTTAAAAAAACGTGTGGTAGTTACTACCATTGTTATCAATGGGTATTTTTAAAAATTATTCTGTTGTTGTTACTTGATTGTTTACGGTCAGTTTGAGCTACCACACAATACTATTTTACTGAACATCAATGCTAGCGATGTAAAGGTCTAACAACACTCACTATCATTGTTATAGGAAATCATTCAATTTCTTGGTTGACACTATAACTCTTAATTTCTGTATGGATCCAGGATTCATTCACCATTATTTTGATAGAGTCCACTGATCTTGTGCCTTTATATATATCACAGCTATCAAAAGTTTTTTTCTGTTAAGACCAATGAAATCTTAACTGAGAAAGTAGATAAACATACTTTGAATTCAATAGATATCTCAATTTAACAAAAGATGTGTCACCATTCCTTTTAAGAACCAAACTGTTTTCTTGAATTATTGAACCAGTCAAAGATTGTTATTCCCTTATTTATATCTATAGCTTATTCTAGCTAGATAGGTCGATATATCAAATGGTGTACATTATCATTATATTATTATACTGTATCTAATTCAGCTTGCGAGCACAGCATAAGCCTTATCGATACAAACAAGTCTTTTAAAACAAAGAGTGTACATCAAACAAGATTTAAACCGTTTAAAGTGGCAAATGCAAACTTATCTTTTTCTTATATCATTTGCCCTATGTATTTTTTAAAACCTAACACACCAAATATTGAAAAAATTTATTGGCACATTCTCATATCAGTTAAACTCAAAAATCAAGTTATCCAGTCCTACTTTCAAAGATAATTGTATGCATCATACATGAGATTCCTTTTAAAACAGACAGAATACAACTTGGCAGCTACAATCATGAACAATTGAGTGTTTAGAAAAAAAATGTCTTAGTAAAACAAAAATATCTCAAGATAACAAAATGCTAGAATTATTTTAGTCCATACATAAGTGTGACAAAAACCCCCACTTGATCAGCACAAAAAAATTCTGGTGATCGTCTGTCTTACTTGTCAGTAACGTCATCATTGTCTATGAACCAAATCACTGTACCATTCTTGTTTTTTGAAAGACTGTAATTATTTAAAACGTTATTTATATAGCTTAAGTATTAAAACAATGGAAGAATTATAAAAATCAGTACATTCAACATAAAACAAGGCAAATATTCCCTGGATGATTGCATAATTGAAACACATTTCCTTAAAAAAAAAAACAAAAAAAAACCCTTCACATAAAAGGATAACAAATGCAGTATTCATTCAAAGAATGACATTGCCGAGTTGAAATGGTAAAATTTCATGCTTGGTTTATAATCCTGGTCCTTTTGTAAAGATCCCTTAAAACTGCAACACAGCCTTGTAGAATATATTGTTGGAAATCAATGTGCATACAAGTTCGCATTACCTGTATGCAAGGTATTCTTCTTGCCATTGAGACATCCACACATCATTCGCGCACCACTAAACTCACTGAAAACTATAACACAAAATCTGGATCGTCATCACTATCATCTTCACTGTCACTTTTATATCGTCGTTTCCGCTTTTTGTGTTTCTTTCTGTCTCTCGATGACGACGACGATTTAGGTGTAGATGAAAATGAACTGCTAAATGTACTAGATGAAGTCCTTGTAGATGAGGGTGTTTGAATTTTAATTTTCTTCTTTTCGGATGTGCCATGTATTAAATGGTGATGTTTAGAGAGTCTTGATGATAAGGAGTGATGATGTGTTGAATGCTGAAAAAGAAGGTAAATAAAAAGTAAAAAATACTTTCAAATGAATATGATCATATGTAAACAAGATATTGAATCGTCTCATTTTGTAAATGCCAGTTTGGATACCCGACTTGCTGCTTTTAAAATATCAATACCCCCTTGTTTTATAATATCATAGCACCAAAAAATGAGTTTCCATCACAAGACTGGTGAGAATAAAACAATTTTTGTAAGGAGTTTCTTAATATGCTTTCCTAATCTCCAAATATGCCAATTGTTTTTAAGAGCACAAACTGCAATATGGAACTAAATGGTTAAATACTTATTGGGTAAAAATCAATGTAAGCATGGTATTTTGCTAATTTCTGTGCATTCCATTTGCAAAAAAACGTTTTTTTCTCTCAGTAAAGCCTCTTCTTGAAGGAGACTGCAAATTGTGTCATTCTAGAAAGATCACAATAACATAGCCCTATTCTTCTCCAAGCAAACTTACATGTCCTGTGTGATGTGTGGGCGGTGGCGGAGGGTGATGAGGCTTGCTTGTCTCATTGGAATTGGCTTCTGTGTTGGCATTGGCATCTGTGTCTGTAGGTTGGTTCTCTGTGCCCTCTTTACCCGGAGCTGCCTCGCCCGCCGTGCCTGCGGGGGCAGTGGCTGTCCCAGCTGCATCTGGCTTGGCAGGGTTAGGAGTGCCAGTCTTACCCTCGCCATCACTGTCATCGTCGTCAGGCGGGTCTATACACAACATTAGCTCTTTGAACTGTAACAGAAATATTAGCATCAAGACCAAACTAGTCCAGAAACTGAAGTGAAGAACTAAATATTACAAATTGGTCCATGTTCTAGCTCTAAATTATGAGAGCTGTCTCTTAAATCTGTTTACTAACTCATCCTTTCATCAGTTCTTACTATCCTTTCACATTACAGTTATCAGACAACCTTTTCTGATTATATTTTTACCAACTGCAGAAAATCTTAACTTTTCTTTTGGAAGCTATCAATTACTTGGAACAAGCAATATTCCTTGCTTAAGACTTCAGTAGTAGATTACTAAAGACTCTACAGAATAAAAGGAAGATAACAAGTAAAAGATAAATTGAATCACATTTTCAGGTGTGTATACACTCAGAGTACTGGAATGTAGATGTGTTCTTACCTCCAAGTAATCATTGACTAGTTTTGTCCGCACTTCGATGTCCTCTGAAGATTTTGGTGTACCTTCAGCAAGCACTTCCAGCACTGTTTCTGGATTGAACTTGACCAGAAACTTTCTTGTAACAGGTTTATCATATAACTTGGTTTCTGCTGGGGAGTAGTTGTGAATTTTGCTAAAATAGTCAAGAATATAATGGTATGAAATATCAGGATTACTTTCTGTAAGTGATTTCCAGATCTTAACACAGGATTTATTCAGAAACTACATTATTTCATAGTGCATTTCCTCATAAATGTGTTTTCTTATTTTCTGATTGATCAAACACACAAAAACATGAACATTATGTGTTATCCATTGGCAGTCAAATCCTACACTTGCATTCAATGCTGAATTATAATTTTACAATTGTAAAGTGTGGTCAAGTATAAATTACACAGGAAAGCAGGTTAATTTAAAGTTAATTTTTCAATTTATTTGCAACAATTTGCCTTCAAGGAAACTTGCTGACATCACAAATTCTTAAAACTACAATCATATTCCTTGGCATAATTAAGTCTGGCAAAAAAGACCACTGAACTTTGAGTATGTCACTATGAGGAGGAAAGATAACAACACAAATAGTGAGCATTCCACCAATGGGAATACAAATGACCACAGGTACACTTATTATAGCGAGTGACCACATGTACACTAAGTACATTGAGTGACCACATGTAAACTAAGTATAGCGAGTGACCACATGTACACTAAGTATAGCGAGTGACCACATGTACACTAAGTATAGCGAGTGACCACATGTACACTAAGTATAGCGAATGGCCACATGGCCATAGATATTCATTGAAATCATATGACCAAGGGGACAGTATCAGACTGAAATGACCAGCTTACCTGTCTGTGAAACCATAAAGCTCCTTTAGGTGCTGCTTTAGATGGAGCAATAGGATACAGCCTTGGGAGAAGCGACAGATCTCTAGGAGGGGCTGGATACATGCTGGAAGGCGCTCTGCAAATAAAAACCATTAGTCATAATAATAATTAGAGCTTGAAGATTCTTTGTGTCTGTCTACAGAGACCATTTGTTTACTCCATTAAGATATTCCCTTCCTTTCATATGGTTTTATAATTAAATGTACATGCACCCAAGTTTTGTGAAAATTGAATAATATTTAACCAAGTTATCATGGGAAACTAAATTTTGGAAATTGACCAATCAGAGCACAGTATGCTTAATCATTAATTACATGAGGATTCTGGTCAAATTAGAATGCAGCCTCAGTCTTGATATTAAAGTGCATGCACATGGACGATTGCTTCTCATACATCCTATCAACATTTTGAGGAGCATTTACAAATCTTGAACTAAAGCGTACCAAGCAAAGCCTCTGGATCGTCATCTTCCTCATCATCGATTGGTTTTTGGGCTCCATTCTGTCCATTCTGGTTGTTTACAAGACCCTGCAAACAGAACATGTTAAATTCATGACGGCCCAAAGAAATTAATGGTGCAAGGATAAGAAATCACAAGGCAACAATATGACCAAGCAAAAAGTATACAATTTACTAAATATTCTGAAAGCTTTTCATCAATATCTTTCAAGACATGCTGGTCAGAATTCTGCAGAGTAAATTCTTCGATGTGGAAGTAATGTATTTTAAATAACAGCTGCAACATTATTTTGTCTTTTAAATAATTACATGCACTAGACACAGATAAAACTTAAATACAAGGAATATTGAGCCAACAGTAAATACAAGCAGAGGCATAATTGAGCTTTTAAATGATAGAGAACAAAACAAAATAAACTGTACCCCATGGTGTTCTCGGTCACTGCCATACAGCTTCTAAAATAGAACAAAAAATTTAAGCAAAAAGATACAATCATGCAGGAGAAAAATAAAATATACAAAGCTACATTGATTGGTTTTTGACATGAAGCAGTAAAACTGATCAAAAAGAATCTTTAATTACTAAGTATTATATTCTCTAAATGGATATTTTCAACATTTGATCTTTATTTGTTTCAATAGTCTAGTCTACAGACTATAGTTAATAAAGATACTTATACAGCTTGGTTTAACACCAAGACAAGTGTTGCAATAGTTTAAAAACTATATTTTAATTTCAAAACCATGTAAGTCACTGACACTTAGAGGTTGTTTGAACTTTACTCCATGTATAAAAATTTCTTATTGCATTTAACAGAACTTAGTTTGGTTTTAAGATTTTACTTACACACAACTTGTGCATATCACAAAGAACAAATATTCAGAAATAGTATATTATATCATGTTCTTGTTTTTTTTTTGTATTTTTTTTTTTGTATGCAAATTCACAAATATCTTTTTTATTTCTTTTTTTCTTCATTCTAGGATGTCATTTTTAATTTTCCTGTATTGGGCTAAAAGTAAAGGGCAAAAATGAATTAACTTAATGAATAAATGAAAAATGTGCATTACTATGACCCAAAGGTGGCCAATACTGAATGTATGATACAAATTTTGCTTCATCTAAATATGAATAATCATGCCACTTTATAAACAAAGTTACTATATCATGCAGTACAAATTTATTTATGGCAG
>JAULCA010220926.1:0-13894 GCA_032360845.1 Crassadoma gigantea
CAAACCAGTCTGGTCATGCCATGCCATTTGACACACCAGAAGTGCGTTACCAGCGAGTGAGACAGGTAAATTGTCATACAATTCTACACCTCATTTAATAATTACTTAACTGTTAGATATATAATATGGTACATATACAATTTTGTCATAGATACAATAATTGAATAAAATTCCATTAGTTAGATCTTGCATGTACATGTATTACTAAACATAATTAATGTATATGGCTTTCTCTAAAGGTTTACTATTTACATATGTGTAGTTCCTGTAGCAACATAAACAATAGGTTTTTCTTGACTAAAAGAATTAAGATATGATCTTTTCTGGTGATGAATTACATGTACAGTAATATGAGCTGAAATTTTATATTGATAGAGGCATTAAAGCTTTATAGGTTCATATCACAAATGAAATGTTATTCTACCAATCACAAAAATTCCAACTTTTATTTTCACTTCAACTTCATAATCACTAGTGTGATAAATTTCAGTTATAACATTAGTGATTATCATTTATTCCCCTTTCTGTTCTTTAAGTACATAAAAGCACATGCAAAGTATAAATTTATGATAAATTTAAATCTTGTCATTGATATAAAGCAGTTTATTCATAATTAGATAAATGTCTATCTTTATTTTATTTCAAAATAGTTTACAGGTAGTTGTTGATAATTGAATAATTTACTATCTTTTCTACAGTTTTGTACTGTAAATTGATATGTAAAGATTAAGATACATACCAGGTACTGACATAAACAAATACATTATTCTGTACACATTTGTACATCAGTACAGATTAAAATAATCTAAATGTTTCAACAGACATTTTGTTTAATTCTTTTTTTTTCAGGGTGCATGTGATTTCCTGCTTCTGCAGTTTGGTATTTGCACCTTTCATTATGATACAGAAAAGAAATCGTAAGTCATCACATTGTAATTGACTGATACAAGTCACATTACATTTAAAATGGATGGAAATAGTGTTAATACTGCAGGGAACTGTTTTACAAACAAGTTAAAACTTGCTGTATTTACACCCTTTTTCAAACAAAGACATTGTGTTATATATATGCATCATCTTTGGTATGTAGCTAGGACAGGTATGGTAGAGAAGTAGAAGTGTCGCTTCCTTCATTTAATATTTGACCATGAATTTAAGCATGAAACAAATATATATTTCTGGATCATTTCTACTGTTTGATGTGCATACTTAAGATATTGTATATAGGAACAAAATGAAAATGTGCTGTGTTGCTCACAAAAATGGGAATACTACAACCTCTTTAATCTGTGACCTTGACCTCAACTATTTAAACACAGGCTTCCATGCCATATCCATGGTCACATTCTCATTTGTGGTCTAAATACTTGGTGTAGACACAATGTATGAGGAGCACTTAACAATGTGTTGCTTACCAAAATAATCCTCCTCTATGTATTGTTACAGAGACATGGGATGCTAAGGTATCAAGACAAAGCTTGTGCTTGCAGTTAAATCTAGCTTTTCATATTTTAACAAGATGATGATAATGATCTTTCCTGTTTTAATACCTGTACTTTGCTAATTTCACCTATTTACTTACAGGTATGAAGCCAGGCCATTTAATTTCTACCTCTTTCCTCGCCCATACTCCCGATCAGGTCCTGACGTTCGCTTCCTCTGCCAGGTACTTAGTTTGAAGTTTAATTAGACTGGTTTTGATTCAGTATTCATCAATAATAGTAATTTACTAAACCATACTACAGACTAAGGTAATGTTATTTCACTGTCAGTTAAATGTAATCTTAGGAAACATTCTCTTCAATAGGCATGTAGTCCTTGAACATTAAACTGTAGTATATACATGGACTAATGAATGTTATAAGATATGATGTGGTTTACATGTTCGACTGAAGCATATAGTGATGGTTATAAGTGTGTTATTGGTATATCAGAGAACATGGAAACCCAATTAATTGAGATGATTTGGTGAATCTTGTAAGTAAAAATAAAAATAAATGAGATATGTTAATGTTTGTATACACAATATTTTGTTTGTATTTTGCAGAGTTCGAGTATAGAGTTCCTAGCATCTCAAGGATTTGATTTTAACAAAGCGTTTAAAAATGGTGAGAGTAATGCATTATGTTGTAAAGCCACAAAAACATATACAACAAATTTAATTGATATACGTGACACACATCTTTGCCCCCAAAGACAACACTACTATATACAACCTAGGTTAGGATATCTCCTCGGCAAGCATTCACCAAGTGCTTAAAACAATAGTTGGTAAGCTCGCCAATTGTGTATCAGGAAAAAGAGAAATACAACAGCAAGACTGGAATTTGAAGCAGGTACCCTCTACTATTACATAAGTAGTGATTCCTGTATGTTCTCTGTTTCCTGGAGTATGACGTACAAATGTATGTCATAAAAAAATCAAAAGCTATGTATATGCACCACCTTTTTGATGATAAAAATAGGCTATAAAATGTAGTTTGACTCTTTGATCTGGCAGAATTATAGTAAAATTACCTGGCTTTAAAGTTTGGTGTCGCTTCTAACAAAGTGAGGAATTGTGCTAGGTTTGAGACAATGTTCGATCTAGGGGTGATGAAAATTTGTCAAATTGTTGAAAAAAATACCAGTTTTTTTTAAAGAATATCTAGGGAGGAACCCCAAAACAGTATACATTTGTTATCTCGATTTCCATTATCTAATTCTGTGTAATATGTTTTAACTTCTATCAGTCTGTTTTGGCCCTATGGACAGGTTATCATATTTAAAACCCTTATATGAATTGTTTAGGTGAATTCAGTATTTGATGAATACAGAGATGAAAACATTTTTGTTTTTTTTGTTGTTGCCGTTATTTAATGTGCCAATGATATGGTATTGCCTACAGGTATATCATACCTGAAACCCAGTGATGAGGCTAACCTCCGAGAGGCATTACACCAGAAACACCAACAGTTTTCACAGTTCTCCTCTCCGGCATTTGTCACACCAGATGGAGTCTCCCAGGGCACGTCAAAGGGGCCAGTCACGATTCCGGATGATCAGAAGGAGTTCATCAAAGAAATTAGGTAATAACTGTGATACACGTTTGTGAACAAACATATCTTGGGTATACTTTCTTGTGTACGGTAGTGTATTTATCCATGAAAGCTTCATACAGAGTTCATCCATAAAGGTCCTTGGTTGATTTAGACCTAATTTAAGTTGTAAGTCACATTCTTCTAAACATTTCAGTGTCTCTGCCAGAGGACGTTGTAAGTTTGCAATCCATTTGTCTGTGTTCCATCTAAGCTTTCAAATTCTGTCCTAAGAGTTGAATTTGGGGCATATTTTGTACTATTTCTCCTGAAGTTTCCTAATTTGTTGCATGAGTATGTGTTTGAAGGCAGTCTGTCACATTCCAAAAGTAGTTACCATGATATGACCTACTTAGATACTCTGACCTCTAACCCAAGTCATTGAGACATATTGTCTGAGAAAATATTTCCTGTTACATTTCCTATATACAGTATGAATGTTTTAATTTGTCGACCCACACAATGTTTTAAGTGCCTTCTTGACCTGATTTTGACCAGCAGACAAGCAGATGTGAACAATAATCCGTTGGATTTCTGGGACCATCATATATTGTTTATACGCGTTCATTTTCATTTTCCCTATTCTTGCATCAGTTAGAAAGAAAAACATATACATTGTAGTTTCTTTTGCGTTTCTATACCCTTTTTCTTTTATGCCACAAACTTTGAATGTAATCAGAATCTATACTACTTGTTATGTCATCAAATCATATGACTATTAATGGTAGCATACCATTTAAGTCATTAGAAAGCTAAATTACTTCTATCTATCAGCATGCTTTTATGATGTAAATATTTGATTCTGATATAAATTATATAATTATATGATAATTAATAATTTGGTAATTAAAACTCATTACATGTATTTGGCATTTTAATGTGGAAGATTAATATGGGACAACTTTTTTTCTTTTTCTTTTAGAGAAATTCTCTGATAAAGACAAATTAAGAATGAATCTGTCCAGTGTTTATTGTTTAAAATCATGTCTAATGTTGAGTTCTTTTTTTTTATTTTAGTGAGAAGGTTACTAATTTCATTGAAAAGTCCACAGATGACAGTCTGAGTTTACCATCCTGTAATGGTTTTCAGAGAAAACTGACTTACCAGTCATTGCGAGCTCAGTAAGTATAGGTTAAGCAGAAGTCAATATAAATATTCCAGTTATTATGACGCCATTAAAAATAGCATGGGATAGGATTATATTTGATATACTTGTATTGCTTTATTAAAATAACTCTGATAACCCAGATGGAGTATAAAATGGTGTGTGGAAGGTACTACACTATGTGTGTTGTAGCATTCAGTTGACTTGGCATTATGGGGAAAAATGATGCTGCTGGAAGCACACCATGAAACACCTCCAGTACTGGCAAAGAACACATGACTATGGAGGTATCAGCAAGGTGGCTTAGTACCAGTAGTTAGTGCTTGTTTGAGGTCTCTAGTATATTGTATTGATTGTATGAATTATATATTATATAATTGTCAAGAACATAAAATCCTTGATTCAGGTTTCCATCAGGTATACACTTGGAGACACAAACAGGTGAAAAGAAGGAACGTCACATCCTTGTGACCAGGATAAAGAGCGAGGATGAGATGAAGAAACGAGAGGCAGAGAAGCAGGCCGGGGAGGTGGTAAGTACCATACTTCAAAAACATTGTTTCCCCAAAAATAAAACATATTTAGACAATAAATCTATTTTATATCTTTGTGTTTTAGGAACTTCTTTTACTGCTACTTAACTGTATCGCATGTATATATTTCAAACACAAATTGCAGTGCTAATTTTACTATGGATCATCCAAATTAGTGCTTTGTGTCCATAGCCTATTGGTCTCAAACATTGGCAAACACTCTTGTCTTCTTGGCAAATGGTCAATGAATATTTGATGTTCCGGTATTTTCTAAACAATCATTTTCCAATAGATGAAATTCTGTCTCCTGGCACACCTACTATATACAACTTATATCAATCCATATCATTGCTTTTATAAGGATTACGGGGTAGAATGAATTGTTAATTATAGTATGCAATAGCGTTTCATTCAAACATAATCCTTGCTCCTCAATCCTTTAATTAACATTCAAAACAACTAAAAAATTGTATTTTGTCCTTCTATGCAGTTTTTGTCAGTTCATAATACATTATAAACAAACTGTTTTACCTAATCATGAAACAGCAGGTTTTTGCAGGAACAAGGTAATGATTTCTTTATTAAAGATAAGAAAAATGAATTAATTAGATTTGTTTATATTACAGGCTGACTTGGACAATGCAGTGGGATTCACCAAGGTCATCCGTACAGTATCACAGTCAGTAAGTCGGGAATTAATTCTGCTGTCATTGTTTAGCTGGTTGACTATACATGTACGTATGGGCAGACAGTGTTTGACTTCCTTTGGAAGCTGATCAGGTCACATCAGTCTGATAGGTTACACAGTGTTTGTGACCTATTGCTATCCGTCTTTGTCCGTCGTACACCGTGCGTCGTCCGTTAACATTTTACACTTTTAACTTAAGCTGAATTACTGTCAAAGGGATTTCACTGATACTTAATGGGAATGTTGCTGTCAACTCCCAGACAAAGTGCTGCCATAGCCGCCATTTTAAAAAACTCTTTCAAACTTTTAAGTCAAGTTCTACTGGGCCGATTCAACTAAAGCTTGGTAGGAATGATTGACTCATGGTCAACTCAAGGATTAACATCATTTAAATATCTCCACTTCATATTTCAACAACAAAAAATAATACTGTAGGACTCAGGTGACCGTTAAGGCCCATGGGCCTCTTGTTTATGATACTGTTCAAATTAATTTAAGTATAACATAATTTTAAGGTGAAACTAGTGCATGTTTGTCATGTTTTTATTCAGGTTTGATAACAGCTGTGTTTTAGAAAAAATTTAAAAGGTATTTAAAAAAAACAGCAATATTACCCAAAATAGAGTTTATGCATATTCATATGTAATACTTTTGTTAAAAAAACATTAACTTGTTCATGTATAAGGCTGTTCTGTAAAAGTTCATTACCTGATTCAGTACTGTTTACAGTACATGTTTTCATTATTAAGTGTTTCATTCTGTTATTTCCACCTAGTCATTTTAACATAAATATTGAGGGAAAATCCAAATATTATCATGACAACTAGAATGATGCATGTCTACCTATGCAATATAAAGCTAATGATGACATGTTTGTATACAGGGTAAACTAGTGGTTGGACACAACATGATGCTGGACCTCATACACACACTGCACCAGTTCTTCTACCCACTACCAGAGGTACGGTCCTGACATTGATGGTGTATAGACAGGTTAAATATAGACCATACACCACCACCAATATAAATGACACCATCTCTCGTTATACAACAGTTGGAAGAATATTCCACAGCTAGGGTTGGACTATGTACAGTTATGTGATTGTTAACTGATTTAGTATCGACCGAAACCTGTTTAGTCTGTGGTGATGCTTGGTTAATATTTAAATAGCAGTAGCTCAGAATATTCTTTTGATTTTACTAATACATGTATATCTTCTAATTCCTTATCTTTACTTATCCTCTAGATATGTCCCCTGTATAATTTACGATGACATGATTTTGATGTGAAGTTGGTTTTAGCTCCCTTGGAATTAAGGAATTCTAAGGGACTTGTTTTTTGGGCAATTATATGATGATTACTCCTATCTTATCTTACTTATTACTCTTGCATAGACATCCAAGGAAAACTCAGGTAAATGGGATTTAAAAACAGTGAAAAAATTACAAATGATAGTAGTGTATGGAAATAATCACATTTGGACAACTTAAATTTTGTAATTAATATTTAAAATGAATCTTTATTTTTTTTGCAATGGCTATGAAACTACATTATTTAGACAGTTTCATCAGAAAACTCTGACTTATGGTATATATTTATTTGTTATTGAAATGTAAAACATAAACACTTAACTTACATTATCTATAGCTTCCTTTGGAATGATGTGGCTAGAGTGGTAATATATATTTACATATAAGGCATATAAAATTCAGTAGTTGCCAGAAAAGGATTCAACAAGACACATAGAATAGATAGTTACATAAAACTTGACAACATTGTCCAGCCATTTAATATTGTAGTATCTTTGATAGAACAAATTAACAAGGATTATAGAAACTTTGAGAGAAAAGTTGTCTGTAGTAGCTAAAATAAGAAAAAAAACTGCCTTATATAAAGTTTAATTGTGATTTTTGGTTGATTTAATGGGATTTTTTGGATTTTTAGAGCTATGAGGAATTCAAAGACATGTCCATGTCTGCCTTCCCCAAGTAAGTCATCACCTTTTCTTTCCTTCTCAGCCTTGATTTGATATTTGTAAAACAAGGATTACAATATGCCGAGTTCATACTTTTCATTTTGTTAATGCATAATGGTCAATATTCTGATCAGTTTAAAAACAAGTTTAATACTACATAATGTATAATCATATTTGATAAGATAACATGAAGATAATTTATGTTTTGTTTCAGACTTTTAGACACTAAACTAATGGCTAGTACCAGTCCCTTCAAAGTAAGTTTACCTTGGTTATGAACCAATTAGAGTTCATAATTTCTATGTTTATACCATTCAAACTAAATTTTTGATATTTTCATAATAATAATGTATATTTGTTTTTATAAAATTGGAATTCTGAAAAGGTATCTGATACAGTGTGTGAATATTTCCATTCTATAATGGAGAGAATTGGATAATTCAATCTTGGGGCATTAGTATTTAATGCATCTATATACATTTGACTTTGATCTATTAACAGTATTTCTTTACACTTCGTTGATATGTTGTCTGTAGGAGAGAATAATGAACACAACTCTGGCTGACCTACAGAAGATCCTTGAGGTGAAGCCCTTCCAGAAGCCTCAGGTTGGTAGGTAGAGCAACTCTTACTTTATAGACTAATCAAGTTTCAGGCTAGTAGCCACAGCATCTTACCTGTCAAGTCACCTGCATGTGTGTAGGGAAATCTGCACAGGATCTCCTTGACAGGCACAGACTCTGGTATACAGCATCTCCTTGACATGCACATGTTTTGGTGTTTTTGAAATCACCTGCATTTCCACTGCTTAGCTAATCATTGAAAACATTTATGAATCACTTTTGTAATACTGTGAATATTAATTTTGAAATACCTTTTAAAGAAAATATATTAGCATGAAAGGGCGGATTATAGTTTAATTCAATCATTTCTGATTTGATGACATTCAAAAGTTTGTATCTTAAATACCCTGCAAGTAAGGATGCTGGACTTGCAATTTAGGAGCTTAAGTTACATTGCTGCAAACTTGGCAGGTATATATTTAAGACAATTTTCTTAGTTAAAATTTTAACAATATTCAATATACAGATATCATTGTAGTGTTGATTTTGGGTATTGCAGTCATTAATTTTAGTGCTAGACCTGCCATCGTTATTTGTAATTCATTACAGACATTGTGGAAATGCAAGCTACAGACTGTTGTTGATATTAAAAAATATTTGTTGTTTTTTTCTTCTTTGGGACCTTTTTTTAATGTGAATGTTACCTTAAACTATATATTTTGTTTGAAGTAATGCCAGAGAAGTTCACTAAGTATTCAACAGAGAAGGGACCCCTCCACGAGGCAGGTTATGACGCCTTCCTGACAGGAGTATGTTTCATCTGTATGTCCAACTACCTAGGTTTGTACAGATTTCTAGGACTTCTCATTCACCCCATCCAAAAAAATCAAAACATTTTACAAAAATATTTTATTTATACTTGAAGTTCAGAGAGTTTATTACAAATTGAAATGTGTTTAATTGAATATCATTTATTATTTAAAATCTCTTTCAAATGTCTTCCTGATTTGATGTACATATCTGTGGTTTACGTAATATTTGAGTGAACATTAACACATTATCCAGACACTCTGCATAGTTTTCCCTCACAAAAATAGTTATTAAAAAATCAAACAAAGAACTGCTGCTTGGGATGAAATTCAATGTTAAAAAAAAATGATAACGCTTGTGTGTATTTTATTTGACAGGTACTTTCCAGAATCCATCAGAGGAAAACGTTCTCCCATCTTCACCTCTCATCCAGCCATTTATCAACAAGTGAGTCTACCTTGTCTTACATTTCATAGCAAAAAGTCAGCTTAACCATACTTTTACGTAAATGTTTTATTCTTGTCTACCAGAAAGTCTTGTCAAATAAGAACAAGTTGATTGAACCATACTTCTACTTTAATATTCGGATAATGGATATCATAGAATCTGATCAATAAGAATACAGTAAAACCGGTTGTGGAATTAAAATTTGTGATGGGTCTTGCATTGTTAGATTTCTTTCTGTAATTCAATTTGATTATGGTATTGTCTTCAGTAAGTATATGTTTTGATGTCATTTTATATCTTTCTAGACTGTTCCTGATGCGAGTCCAAGATGTCCCTTACATAAACCTAGCCAGCCAGGATTGTAAGTAAAATTATCTCCCTTTAACTGTATTTTTGGCTGAGTTCAGGATGAAAGGAAAATGTTTTGGAAAATGATTCGGAAGTTTATCCAGAAAAAGAGGACATATATACTTGTTACTCCAAATACTTTTGTTTTGTTATAAATTTTTAAAATGTTTTTTTTTCTATGATAATGCCCTCAAAATTGAGGTTTAAAGCTTAAAAATTTCTATATATTAAAGAAAGACAATAATTAAGAGAGTTTTATTTTTGACACATTTATCAGTTATTTTCCTAATAGTTATAATACTAGCTGCTTTTAATGTATGATATTATATCTTGAAATGATAAAAGATATAGTAGGTATATATGAGGGGGTATGTATGGCTGAAAATGAACTGATCATGAAAACCATTATTTACCCTTTCACCACTGTAGACCATAATGGACTCATCCAGATCAGGGCCTGGTAGAGTTTTCTTAAGTAACATGGGGGTGAAAGGGTTAAATGTATTTTGCTACCATGCAAGTACTTTACAGACATGACACCATTTCTGTTTCAGTGATTCCTAACAGAGACCATGTGTTCCATTTAACGTTTCCAAGGGATTGGAAGACAAACGACATAGTACACTTATTCTCTCCCTTTGGTCAGTTATCCATTTACATATGTCAAACAGAAACTGTTCATTATATATGTTGACTCTTTTACCTTGAAGACACATTTGAACTCTTCCAATTCAAAAGTTGGAATTGTTTATTATGAAATTTCAGGGGTGAATGAGTTAAAAAAAACACTGTAATCATTGGTGTAAAATTGGTGCAGTGGACAACAATCTTTTCACTGTATATTCTAGATAGCATTGCTTTTTTCTTATTTTCTGAGGAGTGTTAAATTTTTTGAATATACATATGTACTACTCGAATTTTTCTAAGGATCACTTTTGTTTTTGGGCATATGTGAAAATGAATATTTTATTTGGTTTATATTGAGATTATTTTTAAAAAATTGATTGTTCTTTTGATTCATCAGCATACAAAATTTGCAAAAATCATAATGACAGTCAGAAAATGAGCCACATGAAAACGGTTACCCTTAATAACAAGGTATTCACTAAACATCTTAAATTGAACAAAACTCATCCTAAATGAATAGGAACTGTTTTAATATCAAGTATGATGCCCATGACCAACAATTACAGTTTCACAACATCTGAGCATGCCCCGAATGAGATAGCATATCAGGTTTTGTGGGATGGAGTTCCACTCAGCTACCAAAGCTGTTCCCAGCTCCTGAAGCGTTCTGGTCTGAACATCTCTGGCAAAGAGAGTTGTCTGCAGCATGTCCCACACATGCTCGATGGGATTTAGATAAAGATAAAGTCACTGCACACTGACGTTGAGACATGCTAGCTTGCAGCATTCCATGGCCCTACTCATTTCATCATCATTTAACCGTTGTCTGGTTCATCTTTGTGCCGTATTAAAACAAAAACATGCAAAGGTTATTCATCAAACTGATTTCCTTAACAATTTGAACCATGCCTTACTTAGCCTATAAGCTTAGCTTTTGAAAGGGGTGTACACATGGAAAAGCGTTCACATGCTTTTATGGTTGACTGAAAACACCCATAAAAGACAATTTAGAAAGCAAACATATTCGCGCAAAACAATATGGAAGGAAAATACAATATACCTTCTAACATTTTTTATTTATTTTTTTCATGATATAGGTGATCCTTAATGTGAGTAGTATATATAAAAAAACCCACATCAAATTTGATCTATTAGTGTACTGTGAAATTTATTTAATAAATAGTAATTGATAGTAGAAAGTTGTGAAAGTAAGGAACAAAAAAAAATATTCTTAAACATTTTTTCCAAAAAGAAATGATTGAAATGCAATTTCAAGGTTATTCCAGTGTATATTGGTATAAAATGTTTAGATAATGGCCATCAATTGCAATTAAATTACAGGTGGTACACAAATATTCTGGATAGATGATACATCAGCATTTGCATCACTTCATTTTAAAGAAGATGCCCAAAAAGGTAACAATATAGTGTCCATCCATTTGTTTAAACTTACACTATATTTTTTCAGGTTATTATTATTTTTATTTGTGACCATTGAAACAAATGAAAAGTATGGTAAACCAAGCTATCAGGATAAGAAATAAACATATATAACAAGTTTTTGAATATCAAATACCTAGGAAAACTGAATATGTCTTTGTATAGTGAATATGATTTAAGATAATTGAAAATATAATGCTATTGGAACAAATCAGCATATGAATATCACATTATCAAAAAGTGCCCCTAAGCTGTGCTTATACTTGTGACAGTCCTGAAGAACCTGGGTAAAGGTGGTACAGTGTACACTATCAGGACCTTGCTACAGTATCAGAATAGTCAGAAAGATGGCCACACCCCGTCACGGAAACGATCCACATCCAACACAGAAAATAGTGTCTCAAACAAGAAAAGAAAGTGCCTAAATGTTGAGTATGTTTGTTTTACAATCTATTAGCTCGCTTTACTGTTATTAAATAAGTGTAATCTCAAACCAGCATTAGAAATACATACATTATGTCAGTAATGTCCTTCTCTGAAAGTCATATACACCAGGCAGTAGCTATAGATATAAAGAGGCACCACATCTACTGTCTGTTCAGTAAAATGTCAGCTGACTGTTCATAAGTGAATTCTTGCTAATTATCACATTGAAGACCAGGTTAAGATTGATCTTTAATTGTCAGTGAGTTCCGTGTTGTTTGTTTTAAGAAATAAACAAGAATAAAATAAAATTAGTGAAAAGAATAAGTATCTTTAATGTTTTTAATTAAGATTATCAACTTATTTCAAAATATTGAATTACAACAAAATAAATCTTTTGTCAAACTGAATCCAACACATTATGATTGTACCACTGGTGATTTACAAAGAAAACCTCGTAAATATGTTCTTGATGGAATTTTGTATACTGAGAAAGTTAACTTTATACAGTAAAGACCAATGAGTATAAAAATAGTATCACTTGAAGTATAACAGAAGATATTAATGTATCAGTGTACCCAAAACTGGACAGTAGTCAAAACAGGACACTTTTGGGAAAGCGAACCAAGAACTTGGCATGGAATTGAAAGAAATTTAATAGCAATTTTGACTTCATGATACTTTAAAGTTAACAATTAAAATGTATATCAGCTTAATTGGCTTCTGGTTATAGATACACAGAATGTTTAAAGTTAGGAAGAATTACTAAAGCATAACTTTCTTAATTTTCTTGTAATATGACATGATATTTTTGGATATCATTTTCAGGTACTTATATTTTCAAAATTTATGCCAGTTAGGAAAAGAAAATTTAATCAGAACCTCCTATAACGATTAAAACAAGTGTATTGGAACTAAGTGTTTTGCGAATAGCGATAGTTTATCCCCCAATATTAGCCAAAATATAAAATGTCTCTTAACTGTAACACCTGTTCAAAAACCCTTATACCTGTAGTATTTTGCATTCTATTTAAAGAATGACTTGCTGAAAATTTCAACTTGTAATAGAAAAACAGATGGTATCTATGAAAAATGAACATACTTTTTTTGAATTGATACAAGTACTATGGTATTGGAAAAAGATTGAATAGACCATGCATATTGCCCAATCCATATTTTTAGACAATGAATTTTCTGAAATTGAAACTAATCATACTACAGTGTAAAATACATCAATATTCAACTGAAAAGTGTCCCGTTCAGGTTGCTGTGATGGTAGTGCTTCTAATTGTTGAGCAATAGGTAAATACATAGGCATCGCTACATGTATGAGTGCACCTGACTCGTTAGATCCAGAGCTAATTTCCTTTATGGATATATCTTCCGTTTTAGTCTGAGTAAGTTATATTCATTCATGCAATAAATGAGTGCAATATACATATATATGCTAAATGTTGTGTAGTAAACAATAATATATGCTTGGGACGTATTTAACATATAGGCTTTGTATTAATTTCATGTTTATGCTTTTGTGTTGCACATTTGAACTTCATTGTAATATTGCTTGGTGTGAACTTTAAATCATTTAGGGTTGAAAAATGATATCTTTTTAGGTCACCTGAGACGAAGTCTCAAGTGACCTATTCTAATCACCTTTTGTCCGTCGCCGTGCGTCGTCCGTCCGTAAACAATTTACATTTTCGACTTCTTCTCAGAAACCCCTGAACCGATTTCAATGAAATTTGGCAGACACCTTCCATAACCAAAGGCCAACCAAATTTGTGAATTATATGGTCCCCAGCCCCCAGGGGCCTGCGGGGCGGGGCAAAAAGGGGTCAAATTGACTGAAATTT
The DNA here is from genome assembly GCA_032360845.1 of Crassadoma gigantea. Lineage (NCBI taxonomy): Eukaryota > Metazoa > Mollusca > Bivalvia > Pectinida > Pectinidae > Crassadoma > Crassadoma gigantea. The sequence goes on from JAULCA010220926.1 coordinate 13,892, forward strand.
CAA
>JAULCA010221038.1:0-13893 GCA_032360845.1 Crassadoma gigantea
AGTCTAAGGAGAGTTACATACTAAACGTGAGTGCAACAGACCGAGGTATGCCTCAACATGTGACCTACCTAGCACTCAACATCATGGTAGGCAACGTGAACGATAACCCACCCACTTTCTTCTCCAAGAGTGTGTACAAAGTCGAGATCACTGAGAACAACAGTCAAGGCGACTTCCTTGTTGCCTTAACGGCCACCGATTCTGATCAAGGTATGTATGGTAATGGGAAGGTGAATTTGGGAGATTGGAGGCATAACCAGCCAAAAAGGATAAACATTTAATTTGTTTTAAAAAAATGTAGCAGATACATTGACAGGAATACAAATCTTTGTATTTTGCAAAAAAAAAAAGTTTTTCTTCTTGCTTATACAGTGCTTGACTAAAAGAAGTTTTAAATATTTACTAAAGTAAAACAAGGGGATGTAGTGAAGCAAATTTAATTTTTTTTTTTTTTTGGCTGAAGTAGTTCTTACTTATATGGGACTGGGAACAAAACATTGGCAGATAGAAAATGAAGTTTTATATCAATTTGCTATGTCTATCAGGATTTGCTGCACATGCCAAGGGGTGGTGACAAATTATATGTACCTTGATAATTATATAAAGGGTTACAATTCTGTCCATGTTTTGGGAAAGGTACTATATACATAAAATTTCTCATTCAATGCAATTAACCTTTTAAGGATTTTAAAAGTTATGGACAATTTCGAATTGAAAAAAATATCATGACAATGTTATATTCATTAAATTTTGAATTTCAATTTGGAAGTAATCAATCTTGGAAACCCACTGTTTGTCTTGTCGTAGATTCAGTCACAAAGATATATTCTTCTGATCGGAAAACTGGATTAATTTTTCAGGCGATAACCAGCAGATAACATACATGCTGCCACCAGGAACGGCCGGGGGAAAGTTTGCTATCGACTCTAAGACAGGTGCCCTTACTGTGACAGCTGTACTTGACAGGGAGGAACAGAGCTCCTATGAGTTCACAGGTATAGATTGAAAATAATCTTAATACCAACTTCAAAAACTCTGTAGGTTTGCTTGATTCATAGTCTAACACACTCAAAGTGAAAACCCTCGGAATACTTTTAGGTACCATGAAAGAATTTTGTGCACTGCTTTTAAATAATTATGACCCAAAAAAGTTTTTGTTCGTGGATAGAAGAATGCTGATGTAACCACAGTTAAAATAAAATGTTTAGGTGGAACATCGCAATGCAATGGAAAGTACTTTTATAAGTATTTTGCTATTATGAAAAAAAGTCGGACCAATGTAAAAATAAATGTCTTGACTGTACATATAGCATTGCATTTATATTTTCTATTGTAGCTTTTGTTTTTGACAATGGAAACCCTATGCTGTATGACACTGCCAAAGTGACCGTGAAGGTAACTGACGTCAATGATCATACGCCAGTGTTTCAACAGAGCGTTATAGAGCTGAGGATCCCAGAGAATATTGACCTCATGGCATTTTATACAGTCAGGGCACAGGATCTGGATGAGGGCAACAACGGAGAGGTCTCCTACACCATCATAGGTGAGTATCTTCTATAGAATTGCTTGTATCCCAGATTACATTTACTATCATATATTTACATTCCCACTGAAAATTCCTCTATAAACATTACCATAAGAAATTGCATTCATTGGGCTATGAATGTGATTGCATCAGCATCCTTTGGAAGCTTCTCCTCCTGCCAGGCATCTTATCTGCATTGGCGACAAAAACACTTCAATATCCAAAATATAAGGAAATATATGTATTTAAGTAAATAAGTACTTAAAATTTAGATTGTAAATATAAGGATTGAATGGCATTTTTTCTAAGTTCATGTTGTTATGAACGCAAGTCAGTTACATTCATATCTTCCATGAAGCAATCATCTGCCATTCAATCCTGTTAAGCTTTTAATATAAGATGTTGGGGTTAATCAAGCTACAATTAATCCAGTTTTCCTACTATCTAGCCACCATTATCATGTTGGCAGCATCCTAGTCATCGTTTTCTTGCTTGTATTTCAGATGGTAACCTTGGTAGTCACTTCAGCATTGACCGTGTCACTGGTCAGTTGTCTTGTACCTTCCTTGACCGAGAGGACAGGTCCAGTTACAACCTAACCATCCAGGCTCAGGACGGTGGATTCAGAACGACGACCATGGTCATCCACATAATCGTACTGGACGAGAACGACAATGCACCAACATTTATCCAGGACAAGTATACTAAACGAATGAGCGAAGATGTCCAAATCGGAACAATGGTCCGGTTGGTGTCAGCTACTGATAGAGATGAGAATGGAAACGGCCGAATCACATACTCATTGGGAAATGACACAGACGGCATGTTCAAGGTTGACAGTATAACAGGAAACATCACAACCACCAGGTACGCTGGTTAATAATCTTTATAACAATTACCTGATTTAACAGATTTTATTAGATGCCAAATGTAGTGTGTAACACCTATATTGCACAAGGTACATATTTTTGCATAAAATTTTGGCGTTTTAAATGGGTTTGGCAATAGATTTCTGTAAATGTATAAAGAAATTCTTCAGTAAACAATAAAAAAGGGACATTGAGATATGTTGGCAGTAAACAAATGAAATTTTATACTGTATCAACATTTTACTGTGATTTAATGTTAATTTAAAGATAATTTCAGATTTGTTATATGTCTTTTAGACTTTTACCAAATTATTTGTTTCAAAGAATTCAAATAACAGCAAAAAGCAAAAACAAAGCTCAAATGTAATTTTAAATGCTGCTCATTTAAATAAAAAAATATCCTTATTTTCTTAAAAGGCTTTTTGACCGTGAGAAAAAGTCAAAGTACATCTTCAAGTTGGTTGCCGAGGACAACAGCCAGTACAACAGGAAGAGTACAACTGCTACAGTAGAAGTCACCATCGACAATGTCAACGATAACTCGCCAATCTTCCAGAACGTCCCATACATTGAGACTGTAAACTACAGTGCGTCATCAAACACATTTGTCACCAGAGTGACAGCCGTTGACCTTGACCTTGATCAGATAAACTACAGCCTCAGTACGACATCGGGAGTTCGTTCCTTACGATATTTCAGGATAGAAGACAACAACGGTGATATTTACACTCGCCAATTTACCTCCGAGGCAAAGGGCTATCACTATCTGCATGTGATTGCCAAAGACTTGGGATCGCCATCTAGAACAACAACAAGTTAGTTAAATGATATTTAAACCTGTCAATAACATTTTTGGATAAAAAAAATCAATCACTTACATCACTTTCTGGTATATATAGGTCAGATGCATATATAGTATATAAATCTATTACCACAACACTGTCGTCTGGCATAATCTAGAACCCAATGGCCTATGTATAGTATCTCTGCAGTGACTGGTGAAGCTAATGCTGGGTAACTGTCATAATTTTTTTTAGTGAAGAGTAAATTGTTTGGATATTGAAATTGTACTCATTTACCTTTTATCAGCAAAATCCTATTTATAAGCTGGAAAACAATTTTTAAATAAATCAAATCTCTTATGAATCTATAGAATGTGCTTGAAGGCTGTTCTTTAGTCTTTAAAAGATGTTAATATTATTGATATCTGTGGATTGTGTGTAATCGTGTTTGTAACAGGTTTTGCTTTTCTGTTTTAGCTGTTGTACAGATCAAGGTGGGGACAGACAGACACGAACATCTCCAGTTTACAAAACGAACATACTACGCACAGATAGCAGAAAACTCTGACCCCGGCACCCGGGTAACCACGGTAGCATCACAGGTCATGGAGGGTACAGCACAGGGCAACACACAATATACCTTTCTGGAAGGAAACAGAGACAACATTTTCTCAATTTCTGGCTCAGGTAAGCTGATACAGTGATAATGATGCTGAAGTAAGCATATACTGGTAAGGTGTATACCAACACCTGTCTTATCTGGATCTCTGTCTTTGTTGACTTTGATATTTGCTTACAGCATTCCTTATCTTACATTACTTCAACCTGTCCAATGTGAATCCTGTCTTTATTGGTGAAACAGGCATAATCTGACTTTCCATGTTTGATTTTTGGTAAATAATTTTATTTTAAAATTGAAATCATTCTTTGATTTTGTCAGTACAGTAGTAGTATTTCTAGGTATATTAATTCACATGTAGTTAATGAAAAAAATTGATAAAAAAGTGATTAGCTTAATCAGTGATAAGTGTAAATTTTACAGTTTGTGTATCTTTAGACACAACCATTAATTGAGTTTAAACCTTCCATATTGCAGTATTTAAGTACAGTAAAATCACATGCATTGACCAAATTATTAAAGGTTGAAAATTGTCGTTAAACAGTGATTGAGCTTTGAGTAATCACCTGTTGAACAATTTGGCTTAGATCCTCTTTAAACCGAGAGAAAAAAATAAAAACAAAATTATGTTCAATTGTTTTAGTTTTGCATTGCGACAGATTGTGTCCACTTAGATATTTTTGTTTTATGTCTCAATTTCACATTGCTGATTGTATGAGGAATTCTATATTTTGATGAAATGATGAATCAGGTTTCCAGCCAGTAGGGGATAATTTGTACTCAGGTGAGACTAACCTAAATATTGCATTTGTCGAGCAGGTGACATCACGGTCATCAATAATGAGAAATTAGATTACGAGACCTACGACAAAATCCAGCTGCTTGTGTCTGCAAAGAATGGCGATCTTTCTGCATACACCTTGGTGGAGGTCAATATCTTGGACACAAACGATAATGCTCCTTTGTTTGCACAAGACCCCTACTTCACCTTCATCAGGGAAGATGTGCTTATAGGAACCACAGTGTCGCAGGTACTAACATCAAGTTACCTCCCCTTGTAAAAAAAGAAATATTGATTAAAACCCAATTTTTGAGATTTTGTTGTTTTCTTATACATGATTGGAAGTGGTTTTCTGTTAAGTGTCTCCATATTGATCTATGACTTAAATTATATTTGATCCATCAAATTTTTGCTTGATGCTTGCTTATTTATTTTTTATCTATATGACTTTAAATTGGTTTGAGTGTTTGTTATTTTAATAATACATTTTCAAGATTATAAGTTAAAGTACAGATTTAACACAGGAATATTTCACTTTTTTTTCATTCATGCATTACAATATTTCCGTGAAGGACTTGACCAATTCACATTATGATGTTTCTGTTGACAGGTTATAGCTACTGATCTGGACAGCTCAGTGAACGGAATGATATCCTACAGTATCCTACAGCCTAATGACCAGGACGTAGTGTTCGTCATTGACGACAGTGGACACATCACAACCCATCTCCCACTCGACTTTGAGATCGTCCAACAGTATCGCCTGGCAATTGAGGCTGTTGACAAAGGCCAGTCGTCCACAATGACAGGAACATGCATTGTGACAATTAATGTGGTGGACGTCAACGACCAATACCCGAAGTTTCCACCTCCGCGTCAGGAAAATGTCACCGAAAGTAAGTAGGCTGAAGATTTCAGACACTGCTTGGGTCTTGTAAAAAACTTGTTACTTTTTTTTTGTTAGTATTAGTAATATACCAATTATCATTTCATATCTGAATGGGTGGGATTTTCAGTGTCAGAGCTCAAAAATAACTTAGAGACGCTGTGTGACCAACAAACATTTGAGGAGAATGGCTGATAATAGAATAACTGTAATGCAGCATAATTTTTCAAGAGAAACTTCTCAGGACTTTAAAGTTTAAAATGTTCGTCTTTTACACACATTCAGGCTGTCTGTGATTCTCAATTAATGAATAATTAATTGCATGTTAATGTATTTATTTATAGAAATAAAACTTTGGATAATTTGCCATGAAGGTTTATCTGTTGCATACAAAATACATTCTTGGCATATACTGATAACAAATTCAAAACTTTTGATAAAAGTAAGTAAAAATGATTTCTGTTTTATCCTCAGCAACCCCTGTTGGATCTCAGATCATGAAGGTTACCGCCAATGACCTGGACACTTTCCCACCCCTTCTCTATGATTTCGACAACAACGGTAACCAAGATGGCCGCTTTGCTATAAACAAATTCACTGGCGAGATCATCCTCGCCAAACCGGTGGACCATGAAGGAACAAATCATTACAGAGTAGCACTGAAGGTAGGTATTTTTTAATTTTTTTTTAACCTGGGGGAATATCTTCCTTAGATTAAAGCCTGCAAGTTGTTCCCATAGTAACTGTTGTTAATTCCTGGTATAAAGCTCTTCTTCTAGATGTGAAATTTTGGACTAAGTTTTAGTTTTTACCAAAGCACTCTGTTGTTCATGTTACTTTTCAGACATTTTTAAAATACAAAACTTAATTTACATTTTCTTCATTCTTATTCTTCTGGAAATGCTTATGGAAAAAGTTAATCCTGATTTCATTGTATTCTTCCTTTTCTAGGTTACTGATGGAAATAAAACAGCTACAACTGTTAGAGATCTGTACATCATGGATGTCAACGACAATTCGCCTATGTTTGTTCAATCAAGTTACCAGGTAAGGCATCATCCCATTAAGATATCAAGACTTTGTGGCTCTGTGTTAAAAACTGTGATGTGTTACTTTATTTTAATTGCTCTGGTTTTCCCACTTGTGTAAATTGGTATCATATATGCTGGGAAGCAAATCTGGGATGAACTGGCATTCTATTAATATAAATGTAATTGGTTTACTCCTGGTCAATTAACACCCAAGAAGAAGGGTATGAGCTCTGCATATTATAAGCATTTAGGCTGAGAAAGACATTGGTTTCTTCTTTGACTTAAGTACATGATTATTGTACATCTAAACAGAGCCGTAGTTTCCCCATGTTTGTTATCAAGCAAGCTTTATTAGTGTTGTTTTGTTTAATTACCAAATATTTAAATTAATGTCTTTTTCAGGCTTCTGTGAAGGAGAGAACCATGGCAAATACACTGGTGTTGAGTGTAACGGCCACTGATTATGACAGTGGATTGAATGGCGAAATCATCTACAGCATTGATACAGACACGGACAATGGCTTCACTATAAATCCATCCACTGGTGAGCTAATCTATCAAGTCATCTCAGAGTGATCTCCCTTATGTTTCAGCCACATAAATATTACCAGGTGTCAGAGGCCTCAGAATTGATACCTCACATACACAAAATGCTGGTGTGAAGAGAGATAATGTAATTTGACAAAAGAAGTTTTAAATATGTACATTATTTTAGGGAAATATGTTTAAAAGTAAGAATGATTAAAATCTATCTTTCTCTATGTTTATCATTTGGTTTGTGCAATTGGAACATTGTTAAGTCTGCCTATCTTCAACATATTTTATCTTCTTGGACAGGTGCCATAACAACCACCAGGGAAGTTCAGTTTGACCCTGACCATAAGACAATGCAGCTCACCGTTATGGCAAAAGACAGAGGTCAACCAGTTCGTTCAACAGCCACATTTGTCCATCTCCTTATAGAGCCTGTGAACATCAATCCTCCTCGATTCTCTTCCTCTAGTAGCTCGTAAGTATAAATTCACTGTTTTGTTGCTTATTCTACCTAACACAGAAAAAAAACCTGAGGTTTGTGTGATAATTATCTCCCTTCGTACATTTACATGAGAATTACTTCCCTCCTTAGTATATTTTAATGAGCATCATTTAAAAATCTGTATTTCTTTTAATTTTTTGGTAAATATTCTTTATATAATTGAACATCACTGGTAGATTTGCAACTTACTTTAATGCAGATTTTATGGACATTTTATTTTTTTCCTAGTTACATGTATATCGAAAAAATGTTCAGTAATCAAATTAAAAAGCTAGCTACTTAAAGAAACCTTTTGTTATAGATTTTTTTAACAGGAAACTTTTATCAAGGTTTTAAAGATTTCGATTGATTCTTTTGTTTCAGTATTAATGTGACGGAGAACTCCGAGATTGGTACGTCCATTGCCCAACTCATTGCCACAGACACCGACACCTACCAGACCATCCGCTACTCCATACGCTCGGGCAACGACAACAATGCTTTCTACATAAGCCATTTATCTGGTGAGATCTTTGTTAATGGAAAGATTGACAGAGAGGTTAAAGCAGATTATGACCTTGACATAGTGGCGGAGGACAACGTAACACCAGTTATGAGAAGTTCGATTCTGCTGCATGTGACAATAGAGGATGTAAACGACATGAAGCCTCAATTTGGACAGACCAATTACACTGTGTCATCATTGCTTGAGACCTACCCTCCAGGCACCAGCTTTTTACAGATGCTGGCTAGTGATGGTGACCTTGGAAACCATGCTCGCTTACAATACAACATTATCTCAGGAAATGACGCCAATATATTTGAAATAAATAGCTACACAGGGGCATTGAAAATTGCTGCTTCTAAAAGTTTGGACTACGAACGTGACACTAGTCATCGACTAGTTGTTCAAGCAACAGACTGCTTGGACTGTCCTGTAGATGTTCCTAGGTTGTCTGGAATGACAGTGGTGATTGTTGATGTTTTAGATGTAAATGATCACTTTCCCCAGTTTCCTGTTCCATTTTACTACACAGTGTTTAATGAAGAGCAGTCGATCAAGACACGAGTCTTCCAAGCCGTTGCCACCGATGGAGACGCAGGCAGATACGGAAATCTGTCTTACTCCATTAGTGACGACAGATTCTTCAGGATTGATCCCGTAACTGGATGGGTGTACCCAAAAATTGTCTTCGACATGGAAAACCTGTCTACAAATTTAAATGATGTTCGTGGTAGGTTTTCCTTCATTGTTACTGTCAGTGATGGAAGAAATGCTTCCATAGGAGCAACGGTTGTCATTGGCGATGTTGATGAATTCCCTCCTCAGTTTTCCAAAACTGATTACGATTTTTCTGTGAAGGGTAACGCAGGTGTTGGAACTGAAGTCGGACAGGTGTCAACCAGTGATAATGATCAAGGCTCGGCTGGAATTCTCTACTACTTTTTGAATCGTCACAACGATTATTTCAATGTCAACATCACCTCTGGAATGATTTATGTTAAACTTGGATTCAACTCAAACCCAGGAAATCGCCGTCGCAGAGATGCAGACCACTTGCGTCACAAAAGATCCTTAAATGATGCCGATAAAACGCTCATTATTGAAGTAAAATCAGCTGTTGCAAACTCGCGCTCAAAAAGTACGGTTGTGACTATAGATGTTGACGAATCATGTTCAGGATGTAGAATTGTACCTGAACCTCCTGTAGACACAGCAGGCTTTGGAGGAACAACTATGATAATTGTGATAGTCTTCGTGGTGGTATTGGTCATTCTCGTTATTGTTGTTGTGGTGATATTTGTCCGGTACAAGAAGAAAAATAAGAAACCAGTGGCACAGGTTTACGACGCTGCAGATTTCAACGCATTTGATTTCTCACCAAGTTCAGCTCAAACAGGAATTACTTGCAGTGAGCCTCCAAGCTACAGTCGTTCTAATTCTAATAATGTCACCTCGGAGATTTCAGAGCATTCCCATCATTCTGTGTCCAGTGGACGAGGGTCAGTGGAAGCAGAAGATGATGAGGAGATCTGTATGATTAACGCTCTACAGTCTGATCTGAATCAGTCCAGCGGCTTCAGAAGTAAAAACATGCCAGACTCTGGGATACAGGATGATGACACTACTTCCGAACCTTCAGTTCAAAATTCTAAAGACTATTTGGCCAGACTTGGCATAGACTCTTCGCAGATACCAACAAAAAATAAAAATACCTCGTTTTCAGAGGAGTCTTTACCCCCATTTTCAGAGGAAGGCAGTGGGTTAGATACAGTGGATGATCCACTTGAAATAGACTATAACAGGCTGGGCCCTGTGGAAAATGACGTGGGACCCAGTATCAGTGTGATCAGTAGTAACCATCACAGTCACCCGCGTGACCTTGGCTTCCACGAGCCAGAGCACTACGCTCAACCTGGCTCTATGTCGAGTGTGATAAACAGTGAGGAGGAGTACAGTGGCTCCTACAACTGGGACTATTTGCTGGATTGGGGGCCACAATATCAACCCCTCGCTCACGTGTTTTCAGAGATTGCTCGTCTGAAGGACGACACAATCCAGCCGAAAAAAAGGCCAATACAGACAGTGCCACAGACTAATAGTGTCAGCTCATTAAAACCTCAGGTGAAAATGATTCCCCCTCCCATGATTACGAACGCTCCCCCGCAGGCAATGTCACAGCCTGCCAATAGTAGATCTAGTCAGAGTAGTGGAGGAAGCAGCTCGTACAAACCTCCGCGTACGTTAGCCAACAGTAGCAATATCAAAAACAATGTCTCGCTCCCTAGCAATGCACGTTCACCCATCACACATGACGGGGGCTTCAACCCTCCTCTCACGCCATCGTTCACACCGTCTTTGTTACCACTGGCGACGGGGGCACCAGGCACATCCAATCATAACGGACACAATATACCTAACAGACACCAAATGGGTGTCCCAGCTGGACATCAGCTGGTTATCTCCTCTCATGAGTGTGAACAGGAGCTACGGATTTAAAGAGATGGCCTGTTTTGATTGAGACTTCATAATGCTCTATAAACACTGATGTAGACCAGAGTTTATAGGTTCACTGATTCTGGTTTGTCATGTGACATGAACAATAATACAAGTGGTGTCGTCTTCCATTAGAATCAGTCGGAGAGAGAACCCTGAACTACTGACAAACATTTTGTATTCAGGGAGATATTTTTATTGTAACATTTTTTGTATGGAGGTATGAAATATCTCCAATTTTGTAATTCAAAATGCATTAGCAACAAACAAATACAGCTGTGATATGATTTTAATGCATTTTTATAGAGTATGATTTTTTTTGTTTTATCTGTAGTATTGGGCCGCCTTCAAAATTTAAATAAAACTGAAGGTACATTTAATTGTTATCAAAAGGGACGCAGATGTTGAATGTTTGTAATTTGTACACGACCTCCCAGTCATCTTAAATTCATAGATTAAAAAAAACGTCTTCTGTCTGCAAAACAAAATATGATGAAATAACACTATCACATTTATAACACCAAAATAATAGATTGATTTAAGTGAATTTTATTGACAGACAATTCAGTAATAATTTGGGACCCTCAAAATGAGGGTTCATGTCATATTGAATTAGCTTTCTCACAGTTTTTGACATTTAACAAACTAGATAGCATGGATATTATGTTGTATACAGTGTATAGAAAGAAAATAAAGTCTTATGAAAACGTGTTAAAAGAATCCAATTTTTTAAGAAGTTAAGCTGTTACCTCTATTAATTAATTGCTCTTAATTATTCTTACTTAACACAACTTAGTATATACGCAGGTCAATCCATGAAGTAGAAAATATACTGGTAGTTTTCTTCCTAGGACACTTCCATATAATGCTTTCCTATGCAATTCTGGTCCACATACACCAAGAAGGTGTTTTACTTCACAGGCTGGTTGAGGTCGTTAGATAATATTTAACTAAATTATCATTTGTAAATTTCATTCCATCACGTAGTGCCATCTCTCAAAGTCGTGTCATTAGTTTCTTCATGTCAATTTAATAAAGTTATATAATCTTCCATGATGCTAGGGAACAATGTGTGTCATTCAACCTAGTTTCTAAAAAAATACGTTCACCCCTACATTTTAAACTGGACTTGCCAAGTCTTTTATTTGGTAAGGTTCAAATGTGACTTCAGGGGTGAATGGGTCAAATACCAAAACTGTCAAGCAGCCTAATATTTCTAATTTTTTTTTAATTTGATTCTAAGAAATTTTAACAGGGACATGTATTTGTGGATGCAATATTTTAAAATATAATTTTTTGTATGAACGTGCATGTCATGCACCTGTTGTTTTGGTACTTTGTCTTTAAAAACTTAGCTTCAGTTTTTAACATAATTAGGTGATTTAAAAATATCTTCCAAATAGTTACCAAAATATGCTATACAAACTCATAGTTCTTTTCCATTTTTTCCATTTTTTTAAGAAAATACTGTGAACTTTTAAAATGCTGTAAGTGTACTTGATTCTTAATATTGATGCAATAAATTGTTAACACTTACTTTTGCAAGGGAGATAATTTGTTTAAATGTTTGTATTACCTGGTAACAGCTTCCTTACTGAAGTTGGGACAACAGAAGTTGTTAGACTTTAAAGTATTTGTGGAATGGAAATTATTTGCAGTACATCATTTCATAAATATGGTACGAAGCATTCAACATCGTAATATTTTTTTTGTACTTCGAAATAAGTTGAAGTGTGAATGAATATAATGGTAGTAAATGATGGGAGACTGGTATAAGGAAAATTGTACTGCAGGATGGATATTTGATCTAATAAGAATATTTTTTTAATGTTGCAGTTTGTATGAAAGAAACATTTGTATTGTTTTGTATGTAATGACAGAAATCCGTGGATATTATCTTGTAGACACAAATAATCAAATAGCTTTAATAATGTTACCACATTCCTTGATTTTAAAATTGCCATCAGAAAAATTAATATGATTTTAAAGAACTACTGCCTTTATATCTATTTTTTTAAATCCTTGGAACAGTTCATTTTTGTTTTGTTGTTTTTAACTTCAGCAATGATCAATGAAAATCACATATTGTTGTAATTCAATACTAGCAAAAAAGAACAGGAAAAGGTTACATTTTGTATGAGGTTAAATTCAATTTCAGTGGTTTTGACATATTTTATGACTCGTATCAAAAAGTGAGATGCACTTTAAATTGAATGTTGTTTTTTTATTATTAAAATCAACTCATGATATTATTATGATATTACATAAATCAGGATGATTTGTCCAGAGCTAAGCTTTGACCATAAATATCAGTTTGGGCTCGGTTACATTGGACGTCATGGTTACAGATATTGTTGAGATTTCGGTAAAATTTGATCAGTGATATTTTTATAATTATTAAACCTGAAATGAAACAAACATGTCCTGGGATTCCTAAAAGGGTTGTTTTGTCTCTAGTGGTCGTATACACATATTTATGTTTTAATTTTGAGCATGCCAAATCTCCCCCATGGAAAAATTAAAAAAGTTGGCAAGTATATAAAGGACAAGTTCAAAAAATGTTTTTGTTGATAGTGGAATTGTTTAAAGTTGTTTCTAGAATCAGTAACAGTGTACATTGGTAGAGCAGGATTTCTTTTATTTTCAAAATGACATTTTATCTTCAAACATTTTTCAATTTCATTGTAACTAAGGATGCAATATTATATGTTAGTGCATGGTAGTGCTATATGAGAAATGTGAAAAATTACATGGGAAAATGATGTGCAACTTCTAACACAAAACATTATGGAATAATCAATCATTTCCTGACCCAGGGTTTACCTTTCGTCAGTGTTAATCAAAATTTAGGAGTTATCATTTAGGATTGTAGCAAGATGGAAGGTGAAGGGAAGATAATGTTTTTATTCAATATACTGGTCCTCGTCCATCATTTATAGTCAAATGTTTTATAATGTGATTATGTGTGCATCATATTTGTCATCATTGTTTCCAAATGTCTCACTTAAATGTTGAACAGAGATGTTGAACTTTGAAAAAGTTCAGTGTACTGAATGTGTAATTATTTTGTTGTTTAACGAACAAATTTAATAAATTAATATTCCTTGCAATGATATTCTGTTAAGAGAGGAGAATGTGAAATATATTTGTAATAAAACAAAAAATCAAAATACAATTGATTTTGTGTTGTATATAAAAAAAATATCAAGCAATTTTGATATTACAACAAGCTACACTGACAGTTACTTAATATCCATTGTTCATTGCAAACTGGAATTAGCATCTCATAACCTGACCATAGCAAGTGACACAGGGCATCCAGTTGACCCTTGATTTTTAGCAATTTCAGAAGTCAAATCACCATTTCTCAGAAATATGAAGGGT
>JAULCA010221149.1:0-13893 GCA_032360845.1 Crassadoma gigantea
ATGTAGATTGACAAGGTCAAAAATGATGCTACAAAAGTGAAGAATGTGAACCAGGATATGAAGGCGTAAGTAAAACCCGACGTATTCGTTGTGTTGTATTACATAGTTTGTTGGGTATTTACTTTACTCTAAGTTACTGCTTTCTCATTGGGTGCTTATTTTATTACACTATGTAGTACAGTGATTATAAACAATTAATAGCTGACGTGAGTTGAATCCTAGCTACTAGCAAACCACAAAAAGTTACATGGGTGAAATAGTAAACCTGTAACTCAGATATTACCTGTTTTAAAGTGTTAATAAACACCTCAGAATACACAACAAAAAACTTGTTGTAATTATTGATAACATCAACATTAATAGGTTAGTTCATGTACCGATAGTTATGAATTCACAAGTCAGTTTCTTATCATGTGAGAATGTACTGGATTTAGTTTACTAGCAAATTACGAATATATGTACCTGTACTGTAAATGTCTTGATTACTGTTTATTTTTGATTTGTTAACTGTCCTTGCAGTAATAGATGTAGCCACAGAAATTTGGATGTTTGTAAATTGTTTGACAGTAACAGCTTTGAAAAATCTGAGGTGGTCATCACACAATGATCAAAAGATTACATATCTGGGATAATGAATTGCTGTCAGTTTATAAATAAGGCCAACGATATTGTTAATAACTCCAAGTAATCATAATGTTTCAGCAAAATATGGTAATTGAATCCTTAAATGTGTTTCCAAAAGTAATTTTGCCCACTTTTTAAATACTTGCACACACAATGGCTGATCTTTTTATACTCCAAATCCATTAGTAGACCAAGTTTTCTTTGTCAGATATATTCAATCTGGTAAGGAAGAGTTGCTGGAACAAAAGAGGGAAGAACTTAAAAAAATAGAGAAACGACTAGAGAAGAAAGAGGATGAGCAGGAGAAAGTGAAATCTGGTATTGAGAAACTCAACAAGGACCTCGCCACTCAACAGGTACATTTGGTAACATGTTGATGAGTATTTCTGTCAATATGTTCAAGATTTAAACAAGTTTTTGTCATTAAGTTTATGATACAATATCTGCCAAAGTAGTAGTCTTCATTAAAATTTAATACAAACCTTCTTTTTATCTATTTAAAGGTTGAGCTTTATATTTTCCAGTGAATTTTGAAATTTTTTGATGAAATCAAAGGTCATTTTAACATAGATTCAGTCAAACACATGTAGGTACATGAGAGGGAGTTACTTGACAACTTGGCGCTGAGGAAAAAACAGCGGGAGATAGAAAAGGTTGGAAAAGAGCTGGAAGAGCTTCATGAAAAACTGGGAGGTGTTGATGCTCACCACCTGGAACGGGACCGTAAACGTCTCATAAACCAACAGGAAGACCTCATAAAGGAGGTACGTATGACTGCGGGCTTTCTTGTCTGCTCATCATTCCCTCTTCTTCTCCTCCTGAAGACATGAGTCCTTAGGGTTTAAGTAATGGAACAATTAAAATTTAACCTGAAAAAAAATTTTCTACCTCATGAACTATATGTATCATACCTAGCAACTTAAAGAACAGTTTTTATACTTCTCCAGCACAAGTTCATGTTACATGTCTCGAGCTGTACGAATTTTCAGGTACTTAGATCACTTATATCTCGAGCATTTAGTTCCATCATAAAGAACACATGTGTTGGAAACTTTGTTAATTTAAACATGTTTTATTGAACAAGGGTCAAAAGGGTTGGTCCCAGTTAAGATCTCAAAATTGATTAGTCCATCCCTGAGTCTCATGAATGAATTTGTGAAGAACAAAAGAATTGGAAATGACTGCTTTTCATTTATCAGCAGTTGATTGATTATCGCTGAAGTTAGAGCTTGAGGTTCTATGTAGACCTAAAATTTCTGGCTGTGTTTTGAATACTTAATTGATAGAATCACTGATGATGTGTTTTGTTTTTCCACAGAAACATTTAGTGGTGGGACGTCAGCGAGGATTTGAGGACCAGATACGTGCCCTTAAGAGAGAACTTCAGGATGATATGTACAAGGACGCCTCACAGAAGTATCGTGACAAGATGATTCTGCTCCGGGTATAAATTTCACAAGATCTATGGCTAATTATCCACCCATATCTAATACCAATGAAACACCTACCTCTAAAGATACAATTTTGATACATTTATGTTACCTATTTGCAGTGTGGATGAGTGTAAATGTTACAAGAACATTGCTTTCCTTATCCCTCCTCCCTTATATTTATCTCTTAAAAGCCCTTATTCTGTTTTAATCTATTTACCATCTTGATCATGTGTACAGAGATTGTTCTAGCCTATCAATGAAAAAAGAAATCTGGAGCACTGATTTGTTCATAAGTGAAAACCTCAAATGTGTCTGACCCATCTTTATTTTTTTATGCCCCGCCTTAAAATGGTGGGGGGGGGGGGCCTATAGTGTTGCCAATGTCCGTTCTGTCACGTCGCGTCACATCCTGTCCTGTCTAATTTCACATGACAGCAGGGACATTTATGTCTTACAGACATTTTCTAGTTTTCCAAATCTTCTTGTTAAATTCTTGATTATTGAAGGTGTAACTAGATGTTGGAGTGTCATCACTGAACTCCTACTAAAACAGATATATAATGGATGTATATACTTGTCTACAATTCTATGTTAATTTTACTTCCACAGACAACAGAACTAGCTAACAGTGACCTGGAGAAGTATTACAAGGCTCTAGACAAGTATGTCTGTTAATATACTGTTTACTCTTTTGCTTTCTAAAAAAAATGTCAAAGTGTCTTGACAAATAATTGTCACCAGTTGTGTGTAAGACAAAACAAGATGTTTTTTGTGTATAAAACGAAAACTTTGTTAGTCAGTGAAAATAAGTAGATTTGCAGACATAAAACGATGATATACAAACAACATTACCCAGAAATGAGATCACAATAAACAGATTAGATGACAAACTAGTCTAACATTGGTGAGTTGTATCATTAGAATAGGAATATCTCCCATATAATTTCAGATTTCTTTACTTAATTCAATAGTTATAATGAAGCATATATCCATTTTACTGGCTACTTTTCACCTCAGTATTAAAACATATTTTGTCATGGTAAAAGTGCAAACATACAAATATAAATTGTTAATTAGTGGGTGGAGGGATGTGGGTTAAAGCAGTTTCCTAATATTCTGTATCTCTATGCTTTATATTTTGATTGTGTTTTGTTACTTCTCAGGGCTATTATGAGCTACCACAGCTTGAAGATGGACGAAATCAACAAGATAATCCGCGAGCTATGGAGGAACACGTACCGTGGCAATGGTTAGTTCAGTCAGTAACAAATACCGTAGTAGTGATTAATTAGCACCCTGTAACACGTACTTAATAACTTAGTGATAAATCATCATGTAACACAAAACGGCAAAATCAGTCAATTGGCTTTCTTCTCCAGCGAACACAGGTTCTTTATGGCCAAACCTCTAAAATTGAACACTACTGCCTCTTTATAGATATCGACACAATTGAGATCAGGTCGGATGAAGATGATGCAGGAATCATGAAAACGAGGCGGACATACAATTACAGAGTTGTCATGGTCAAGGGCGAGGCTGCACTGGACATGAGAGGGCGCTGTAGTGCTGGTCAAAAGGTTAGATCATGGTCACTTTTATTGTAGTATGAACTGGTATTATCAAAGTTTTGCTTTATACACAAACAATGTATGTAATAAAACATGTTTCAATGTTTCAAAACCTTCTGGTTCCTTTGTCAAGGTATCTGGTACTGTATTGAAGAGAAGTCTTTTTATGCCCCATAAAATGGGGCATATAGTATTGCCCATGTCCGTCCTGTCCCATCGCGTCTTGTCACGTCACATCACATCGCGTCTCGTCCTGTCCATGAGCAGGGGCATTTGTCTTACAGACATTTTCTAGTTCTAATGTATATTTGTTTTAGGTCATCATAGATAGAGCCTCTGGGACTTTTGTTAGTTATTTTTTCCCCAATTTATCACTAAAGAATTAACTTGTATTTGTTATTCAGGTGCTTGCATCACTAATCATCCGTCTTGCCCTGGCAGAAACATTCTGCCTGAACTGTGGAGTGCTGGCCCTGGATGAGCCGACCACCAACCTGGACAGAGAAAACATTGAGAGTTTAGCCTATGCACTTGTTGAGTAAGGATGTTGAGAAGATAGCATTAATAAGCTTTGCCTGTCGCCCAATTCCTTTTGCATCTATGACCTGAGTAATAAATTATTATGATTTCTCTATGGCTGTATTGGGATATGATCATATCTTTAGAAAGTTTTTAAAAACCTGATAACTTCATTGTATTATTTTATTTTGACTTCGTGGTAACTCATTATGGCCTTTATGCAATGGTTTTCAAGGTCAGACAAAATCACACTTTTAAACAATTTCTGTTTTGAGTGCCACCAGATAATTCATCTGAATAAATAAGTTTTGTACCCCTCTGCTATGATACAAATTACAGGATTATTAAGAGTAGGAAGGAGCAGAGAAACTTCCAACTGGTTGTCATCACTCATGACGAAGACTTTGTTGAGCTACTAGGGCGGTCTGACTATGTGGACTGGTTCTTCAAAGTTCGCAAGGATCAAAAGTAGGTAGCTTACCATTGTATCAAATGATATTTGGATCAGCTGTAAAATGATTCAAGTTAAATACAATAATTAATAACCCAAGCATTATGAAAGCTAACTTGTTTCATTTAATTCAAGTAAAATGGTTTAATGAACATGGATATCGGAGGTCATTACAGAAAACTATCTCATATTCACTTTTTGATATTTATTTGTAATCAATTCTGACCCTAACCCAAAACATATTGCCTCAATTTAAATTTTGATTTTTTGTTTTTGCCAGTGGATGTTCACAGCTGGTCAAGGCTAAAGTACAGGACTTACATGCCCGCTGATGACTATCAACCACTGTTTACGTCTATGCCCGCTGATGACTATCAACCAATGTTTACGTCTATGCCCGCTGATGAAGTATCAACTAGTGTTTACGTCTATGCCCGCTGATGACTATCAACCAGTGTTTACGTCTATGCCCGCTGATGAAGTATCAACCAATGTTTACGTCTATGCTCGCTGTTGAAGTATCAACCGGTGTTTATGTCTATGCCCGCTGATGACGTATCAACCAATGTTTACGTCTATGCCCGCTGATGGAGTATCAACCAGTGTTTACAACTATGCCCGCTGATGGCATTCAACTGTTTTCACCTATGTGCAGAATGATTTCATCTGACTTGTGTTCATCAAAGTCTGTTGAGTAGGTCAACTTGGTGGGTAAACTGAAGTTCCCCAAGATCTAATGTGATTGAAAAATCCACCTACCATGTTAGATAGACAGAATGATTCACATGTTTGTAGGACTGTTAATTAACTGACAGGAGACAAGATGTGGATGTAACTGGAAGAATCAGGATGTCCAATTTTTGCAGGACTGCATAGATGAATGAAATAAATCAAGAGTTTATATACTGTTGACATAATTGATTGTGAAAGTGCTCCAAAATTAATATACCGTTACTTTACCATTATTTACTGTCATTTTACAGTATATAGGAAACTGTATTAGTGCTGTGTGATACCATTTTAAAATGTAGCACTGTGCAAGGACAAACAATTACTTATTGTAATGGAATATCAGTCATAATGTCAATGTACATGTTCTACAAAAAATGACTTAAGTGAAATTGAAAATTGTTTATGTTGTGTCTGTACTCTGTGATAAATTGTTTCATACTTCAGGATGACAGTGGGAATGTTTTTAGAAATGTCCGAAGAATTGTCCTTTCATCTTGTTCATCACAAAGTGCCTGTGACCTTTTACAGTGTCTAATTATATTAAGTTTAGCCTAAAGCTCCTTTTAATGAAGTGCTATATTAAGTATTTCGAAATAAAGAATTTAAACGTTTCTAGGTCACAGATCAAATTTGTAAAAACCTTTAAATAAACCATAAGGCTTAATTATATGTTTCATCAATCATGAAAGGATCAAAGTTTATCAACACGGTTCAAATAAATGACATTGACTAGTCTTCGAATTGACTGATCAAGTCTTTTTTCAACAACAACTTACATGAAGTTGTTGAACGATCAACATTGATGTTAGGTTGTGTAGGAATTTGTGGTGATCTGCTTACTTATAATTATATGCAAAAAACACATGCGATGTTTTGTTAATTGTTACGCAAAAATAAACAAATTGTTAAACTCTTATTGTTAAATTGATTTTTTCTTTCGTCCCAAGCCAGAGGTATATTTAAAAGTATGTGTTTCTGTGTTAATTGACGAATTCCAGCAAAAGATATTCCAATAAAACACTTTCTCATCACGAAGAAATATTTGCAAAAATACGATAACCTCCTACTTTATAAGGGATGTAATCAAGGCGTTTCATATCAGGTTACTGAAACAGCCAGAACCTGCAGAAGGATAGAACTATCGGGAAACTTTCCCTCCGTCAAACTTTTACCCTTCACCAACAGAGTCCTTATTTGCCCAGTGTTAAATTCGCCCTACCCCGCCAATAGTGGGACACATTGGACCCCAATTGCATCACATACCTAGCCTGAGTTAAGCCTCAGGGTAGACGAAATAGTGACAAAAAATGTACTGTCGTATACATTATTTCTTTTTATACTTCCACGTTCATGTTAAATGATCTCAGACCGGAAGGCGAAAAGGGATAAAGTTAAACTGCGGTAAAAGTTTCCCGGTATACGCTTTAACGGCAAATTTGATGACCTCCAGATAGGACTAGTGTCACTCTGCCATACAGAAAAAGCAGGCAAGACGCCACCAAGAAAAGAACATACTAAGCCTGAATTCGTCCTGTCACAGAACTATAATACAATGATAAACCTGCAGCCTTTATTTTTATATTTTTTTATCCTAAAAACAGATATAAAATCAACTACTAAATATTTGCTAAAGCTTTTCAATATGATATGGATTGAAGAAGTAGTAACAAAGGTGTGGAGTAAAGGTCTTATTGTTAAAATTATAAAGAAAAGGAGATTGAACAGTATGTGATAACTACAGAGGCATAACACTACTATCTGTCCAAGGTAAGGTTTTCGCTAAATCATCAAACAAAGAATTCAGGAAGGAATAGATGAAGAGCTAAGACAAGAACAAGCTGGCTTCAGAAGGGAAAAACACTACTAAGCAACTCTTCACTTTACGAAACATCATTGAACTATGTTCTTAATGGAATGCTACTTCATACATCAACTTTGTAGACTTCGAAAAGGCGTTTGATTCCATTCACAGGGAAAGCTTATGATCTATCTTCAAAGCATATCACATCCCAGACAAACTCATCACAGTTATAAAACTGTCTTATGATGCATTGAATGAATGTGCAGTCATAGATAAAGGAATACAATCTGAATAGTTCAAACTAAAAACAGGAGTTAAAGTTGTGAGATGTCTGGCTTTTTATTTCTATTAGCCATTGGCCATGTCATGAAGCCAACAACAACGGAACATGAAATAGGAATAAGATGGAAGATTACCACCAACTTAGGAGACCTTGATTTGCACTACTCTCTTCCAAATTGCAACATATACAGCTGAAAACAAGTAAACTTCAAGAAAATGCCAGCAAAATAGGACTAAAGATTAATACGTCTAAAACAAAAGTGGTGCGGATGAACACCACTAATAACAACCCGGGGAAGTTGAATGAGAAATACCTAAATGATGTCGATACCTTCACTTATCTAGGTGGAAAAGGTACAACAACAGGTCGCTGACAATGACATAGACAAACAGGTTTAGAAAGCGAAAGGCCAATTCAACAGGTAAAGGAAAATAACGTCAGCATCAGTGCTGTCATTTAAAACAAAGGTCAGGTTATTTAACAGTTTGGTTATATCAGTTCTACTGTATGGATGTGAAACCTGGACAAAAAGAAATTAAACATCTTTCAAAATAGATGTCTGAGACAGATTCTGAGGATAAGATGGCCTAACACCATTTCAAATGAAAACCTCCACATCAGAGCTGGAACAAAGAAGCCAAGTGGTATAACAGAACGGCGCTGAAGATGGATTGGCCATGTATTAAGGATGAGTACCAACAATATATGCTCAGAGACACTGACATGGAAACCAGATGGAGTTGGCTAGTTGATTTTTCCCCCGGAGTACTGCCAGATTCGGAAAGAAATGACTTCTTCACCACTACAGCATCCCATCCTGATTAATTGACAGGCGACGTTGGAATTTTTCGGATTTTATAACGTCAAATCATTATTGATCCATTTGACGTCACGCTCGTGAAATGGGATGTGTAAGAAAGAAATTTCTTATACCCTTTTCTTACAAAAGGCAACCCTATCACAGATGAGAAAAATAACAGTTGTACACCTCTGTTAAGTAAAAAAAAAATCTTGTATTGAACTTTTTTTGTTATTTTTTTTTGGAAAAAGGGGTTCATGTCATAGTAGAAAATGCAGAAAAAAAAAAAAAAAAAATTTACATGTTCGTGCTATAATCAGTCAAAGATACCAATTTTTAGACGATTTTTTGCGTTTTGACCATTTGCAGAACAAATTCTTACAATTTCTTCCGAGTCTGTTATCAGATATGTATGAATGTTTGTAGAAATGGTAAAAATATTACATGTATTTTCTATTAAATTATGGAAGTAAAATTTCTCAATCATATTCTTTTTTCTTAGAAAGGCGATTTTGGTTATCCCTACCCCTTATTTTTTAATGAAAAAATACTTTTTTTCACGATTTTTTTTGCATATTAAACGCTTGATATAATAAGTTCTGCTATTTAACTTTTTTTAATATTTAGTGAATCAAAAGAAAATGTGTTTCTCTTTCTAAAATTGCCAAAAATGGGGGGTCCGTGTGCTTATTTTTTTGTCCCATTATTATTTGTGTTATTTTTCACCTTTTTCGGGGTCAAAGGTCTAAAGTGCTTCAGTTACACTAAAGACGTACAAAAAATACCAATAATGTATAATTTTCTACTTTGTTGCATGTTATTTTTATCAAATTGAACATTATTAAATTGTACAGCAAAATTGAACCTTCTACATTTGAAAACGGCGACACCATGACAATTTAAGTGATCAATCTGGTGTCAAAAAGGGTGAAATTTTGGCCTTTTGTGAAGCGCAAGAAATACACATTAAAACATGTTTTCAAAATGGCTGCCGAATCGGTCATTTTTTAAAATTATTATGAAAAATGGCATTTAGTTTTGTGACATATTTTTCAGATGTGTATTTGCTATTGAACCTGATCATAATTTATTCAATATTACAAAATACTGTTACACAAGATCCAGGCCAGACTTGAACGTGGTTGAAACCTCAGAAGAGTACATCCTTAAGCGAAATAACAAACAAACAAAATAACAAAACAATGAAATAATCTAACACCAATGAAACGAAAAGGAGAATTAACGAAGGAACGAAACAACGAGTAGACGGTTATTCCTTTAACCTGGTGAAGTAGCCGAAAATTGCAGAGTCTTATCGCTTGTACAATCCCATGCAGGAAGTTTTTAAACATCACAGGATCTTTTTGAGATAACCTCTATCAAAACCTTAAAGGCAGCCAGATAACATACTGACCTTTTTAAGGAAGTTTACTTACTTGTAATAAATAAGTTTTATCAGATATCACGAGGTCCACACATAGCCAATCGGCATGTCTACAGAACCAAAAGTAACAATACACATACTGTTGATATCTAGAAGGGATTTTACCGTAAATGTTTCTAAAGTCTAATTGAATATCTATGTTGAAAATGAGCCAAGATTCCGAATGACAGGTTATAAGTGTTCAAAATACGTAGTTAACCACAGGTGAAGGGGACTGCACATTTATTAACCAGGTGAAGTGTCGTTAACGACGTCTGGATAGCTATAGAAATGAAAATCAATAGGTTATCTACTCTGTATATTTATCTTAAGTCATTGCCTATAAACAGACGTTTGATTTTAAACATTTGACACTGTGCTTGGTTATGTCATATGGAAATGGTATGGTAGGATATCAGATACATAAACTTTCTGTTGAATATTAGTTAGATATATCGATAGTTTTATATATTCTATTAGGGGAAGAAAACTGAGACACTTTCAATGATTAATTCTGGTTTGAGGAGGTCAACATCTGTGATTCAAAATGTACGACATACTACCGTGGGCTGTACTCACTGTAATTCTATGTGCGTCTTTTGGGCCAACCGAGGCGATCAAGAAAGGTATATATATTGCTCTCACCAGCAGCTTGTTAGCATGCAAACTAATGTATTCCATTAAATTATTAAATCTGAAATTAACCAGTACCCTTTGAAAATAATAAATTGAGGGGTTTTACGCACCTGCCTTTAAAATAGAACAAAGAATTTATATCACCAGCCAAGAGACCTATTAGGACGAAACAACTGTGTGATGCAGCGTGATTAATTATTTTTAGCTTACTGCATCTATTATCAAATTGTAGGAGTGTAATGACGTGTGTGTGGTGTGTAACGTTCACCTTACATAGAAGTACAGTTTTAATATAAAGGGACTAGTTGATGGTTTCTCTTTAAATACCAAACAATACTCTCATATGGGACAATTAAATTTTTCATGAGTGCGAGGCATGAGGGAAAATATCGGTATATCCTGCCACACGAGAAAAATCCATAAGTTATGTCAAATTGATCGAATATCTCATTGGCAGATATGTACAAAATATATCAATTAAAGACATTTGCTCATTTTTGTTTCAACGACATACATACCAATACATAGTTCTCTTGTTTACATTACAATGTCAATATTGATATCGATGATCACCTCTTTATAAAAATAAAAATGTATACGTTATAATATAAGTTGGAATAAAAAGTCTCACTTTCATTTGTCAGTATGACAGTTTACTCATGAAGTTTCCTGAATTACATTTTGAGTCTTTCGGGATAAATTTTCAAATTAATAAATTGACAACTATAGTTGAAACTATATATTTTGTTACTTGAAATTTATTTGTTGCTGAATATTTGTCAGCATTATTGCTCAGCTCAATGGAGCATATTCTGTTTATTTGAAACTGAACTGTCGGACTTAGGCGTAAATCATCAAATACCATCAAATACGTTTGTTGTTTCTGAAACAATTATATATACAATTCCATCACATTTGCAATTTAACGACACTTTTAGAGATAAACCATGCCGAGTCTGTATTATGTTCATACAGTCAGACGCTCTTCCAAAACCCTCCCCGGCACCAGTTAACAAGAGGGATGCAAAAATGTTGGAAAAACAATCTCCGTTAAATATTTCACCATGATACACACAAATATGTTGACTATTTCTTTAAAATTATTGAGTGTGATGTGAAAAGCCAATGCGTTCTCCATTTGCACATGTAAACATGATATTCACATGTAGCTTAGTTTCTAGCTATAAACATTATGATATTAATTTATCAATATGTCATAGTCATAGGTGACAAGTTAGCTTCATCGAACCCAAATAAAATGACTTTTGTTAAACATAATATCAGCTATGTGGAATATGTCATAGCAAAATTGAAGGCACGAAGATTTGGTCTCAGGTAAAAAAAAACCCTGACCAATCGCTAGACTGATACATAACCTATGAAGATTATCAGATGGCAACCCATCTGATACAGTCCCTGTCACATCTGGTGTCCCCCAGGGTACTGTCCTTGGTCCCATTCTCTTTCCGATCTATATTAATGACTTGGCAGAATACGTGAAACACAGTACCCTACGTATATTTGCTGAATCATTTATCAAGATATTAAAAATACCAGCGATGTTGAAAAACTCCAAGATGATCTTTATGCTGCGGCAGCCTGGGAATTGGTCTGGCTGATGTTGTTTCATCCCGATAAGTGCTCGGTCCTCCAGGTCTCTTGTAAACGTCAGTAAAACCCACCCCCAATATACAACCTACATGGCCACACATTACAAACAACATATTCTGTAAAGAACCTTGGTGTCACAATCCAGTCGAACCTGAAATGGGACAACCACATCAATTCTATTACTCCAAGACAAATCAGTCACTTGGTTTTCTATGTCGCAACCTAAAAGTAAATTCTGAGAATATCAAAGACCATGCCTACAAAACCCTGGTACGTCCAAAACTTGAGTATAGTGCCTCAGTCTGGGACCCACACAACTCCTCTCAAATAAACCAGATTGAAAAAGTAGAGCGTCGAGCAGCCAGCTGTGTTTGTAACAACTACCACAACACCAGCTCCGTTACTGCAATGATAAACACTCTCAACTGGCCATCCTTATATCTCCGCTGTCTCGAATTTATACTGGTCATGCTTTCTCGCGCAACTTTAAGTTACTTAATCGTTTTTTATAATAAATTAAAATTACAAAAAAAAAGTTTTACTTTTAACTTCTTAACCAACGCCTAGTGATAAATCATCAATATTGATGGCCCACTAGTAAGAAAAAGAAGAAAAAGAAGAATGTTTTACCGTTACGTGATTCTTTTGATTTACATCAAAGGATTTAGCCCGAGTTTCCTCTGGCCCTGACACAAGACTTAGACATTTTGACAGATAGATAGATGTCTGGTGTGGGAACCAGACATTTATCTGTCAAAATGTCTAAGTCTGGTGTCAGGGCCAGAGGAAAATCGGGCTACAAAGGATTGAACTTGTCTTTTTGTCGCACCAACAAGGTGGCGCAAACCTAGCCTTCAATTTTGCTATGACATATTCGAGGGGTGTAGAGAGCGAACGTGAGCATAATACTGGATATCGAGAATGATTTGATACTAGCAAGAAGCTTTTATCAATTTTCGAACTTTACCCGTGATTCCATATTTTAAGTTGTAATTATGCCAAAGCCTTCTTTCAATCCTCTTAAACATCTTATATTTGTGTGTTATACCTGATCTTTGTGGCTTTAAATTGAATTATTCTGGTCCATGTGACCCATGAATTGGTCTGAAAAAAACTATTGCATGATTGTGTATGATACCGTTGCTGAAGTAATATATAGATCTGTAATTACTTTGGTCCCTTTTTTGAACACGTCTTTATATACTTTACATTTACCTTTTTATTCACAATGTAGGTGGTGTTTCCTTTTCCAGACGTTGAAAAAAAATGACACTTAGTGGCAACAAATCGTTTTGAGTGCAGCCGGTTCGGCCTGGGGGACTTTTTAGGATTAAATTTGTTGATTGATTTCTCTACTAGTCTGTCTGTCACGTCTATATCAGCCGGAAGTCATTGCAATGATTTTGCTGGATTTATTTTAGGGCACTTTTGAATGAGCTCTCTGTCAAACATAATGACGAAATACAGGTTTAAAGTACAAGTAGTTTCTACGTCAGTGAATTAATCATTTGTTTTTATTCTGCAGACATTATCATTGCTCATTTACTTTCTTATGTTTTACAAAAAGTTGTTTTTATCTCAGTGTTGTTTTCTGGGTATTCATAAGAACGTTTCTACTTATAATCCTGATTTATATGCTTCTTTGTGTTTTATATTAAGAACATGTTAAGATATATGGTGTTTTACAGAATAGGTAGCCTGTTTTTTCAGAACAAAGGTTTCTTTAGAGAAAAAAACCTTTGTTGATCGAGTTTGGCTGTGACAACTCTGTTCATTTGTATAGTTGCTTAGTCAATACCATCTTCGCTAGCCAAGTGTTCGCTCCGTATACACTTCACTAACCCTATGGAGTGTAAACGGAGCGAACACCTGGCTAGCAAAGTGAGTCAATACTATCCTAGTGTTTCAACAAATGAATCCCATGCCTCTATTACCGCTGAATTTGCCTCTCCATTTCCACCATATCTGTGGATGATACATATTCCCATCTGTAACCTCAAAGATAACCTTACA
>JAULCA010221482.1:0-13882 GCA_032360845.1 Crassadoma gigantea
GAGAGGAGGGAGTGTGGAGGGGGTAGTTTAGACTGTATTTAACATTAACGAGAGGTGAGGGAGAGAGGAGGGAGTGTGGAGGGGGTAGTTTAGACTGTATTTAACATTAACGAGAGGTGAGGGAGAGAGGAGGGAGTGTGGAGGGGGTAGTTTAGACTGTATTTAACATTAACGAGAGGTGAGGGAGAGAGGAGGGAGTGTTGAGGTTGAGGGGGTAGTTTAGACTGTATGTAACATTAACGAGAGGTGAGGGAGAGAGGAGGGAGTGTGGAGGGGGTAGTTTAGAACGTATGTAGCGGTACAAATAAGAAACTATTTCGATGGAGAATATTTCGACATTGATCAGGGCTGTCTGATAATCATATTCCTGTGTACTAGTTCAAGCTCATATCGGCATTAGATGTCTGACGTTTGTTTTGCTGTGAATAGGCGTTAACAGTGTCTGGGGGAGTCCGTCGTGTACACAGAGTACATCTCAGAAATGAAACGTGTAAAACAAACGACACCATGGCTGCATCCAATGGAATTTAAAAACAGTAAACTAGTGTAACGTTCTCCTTCCCAAATACAAGGGAACGTCTCAACAGTGAGTATATTTGACACTTTTGTCCTAACAAAAGGTAGGTTTTGACAGTAACTATTTCTGACGGATTTATTATCATAATCATCGTTATGTCTCGGCTTTAACTGATAGCCAGGAATTTGGACTGGTCAGTCATTGTCCGCCGATCTCTTCCTTACCGTTTACAAGGCAGTTTCTCGGCAGTAAAGGAGTCTTATGATAAATTCTTAACAAGGGAAAATTTCACCAGTAAATTATATTTTCGTATCTTTCTTCTCACAAGAGTATGTCTCGGTAATAGCTACCCGTACCTGGCAATGTTTCGGCGTGTTATAACATACCATGTTTGGGGTGGTTTTTTTATTGTTTTATTATCAGTTTCAGATCAAGTTTTTAAAGTTTTAACTCGCATATCGTGTAATAAAGTGAATATTTTCCCTATTTTATCACTTATTTTTACATATCAGGTTCCGATATCTGAGCTTTAAATCTGCCATTGTTTTTAAGCATCAATGACGTATTGCCATTGCAACAACTAACTTAAAATAAAATAGATTTTGTGGCGCTTAAGCAGAATTCTAATCAAGGAACATCCCTATCAATTGAATTACACGTACTTCACGTCAGCCTGTATTCGCGTACAATCGCGTCCTAAATCAAACCCAGAGATTGTTTTTGTCGTGATAAAGTTGTTGTTTACCATGGTAACGTGGATTTTGAGTTGTTTCAGAGCTCTTTCTGTTTATTCTCCCACTTCAGCAGCGTTTCCACAGAGGCGAAACAATCATGCAAATCAAGCGTTCTGTTGATCTAAGCAGACATGTGACAACTTCATTAAAGAGAAGCTTGCAATAGTCGTTGCATGCGGTGTCACGGGGTTGTGATAGTAACGATATGAAAGAGTTATCGAATCATCCTTAAGAAAATATATAACCTATGACCTCATTACCTCAGGCTGGACAATTTAATCAATACACGAGTTTAACGATTACGCTCAGGGACAAAAGCCTGGTACTGTATAATAACGTTTTATTTGTATTACTTAAAACCCTACACTTGTTTTTCCAAGTTTTAACGTGTTTAAACAGTTGTCATTAGGATTCTTATGGAAATGCTTCATTATTCGTTCAAAGAAATGAATCACTATTCTTTGTTATAGACAAAAGCCCACACCAAATTTGAATAAGGTATGCTTTTTACAGCGATGTACTAATAATAATATATACAATATTTATACAGCGCCCTATATAATTTGTAAAATTACTCTAAAGCGCTTTACAACATATGGATAATAGTAATAGTTATATTGTGAAAAAACAAAGGCTTACAATCACATTTTATACATTTTTTTCACAAACTAATCCGTATGAAATTATCTGTCATGTCAGTGAAGTCCATTAAAGTTTGTCAGTATGCAAGTTATATTTTATCATTCTACTGTACGTATGTACATGTTAGTCAGACACATATGTGGGTACATCAACTACATAATACAACATGTGATTTTTAATTTTTAACTTATATCCAAACTTTGTCAGTGTCATTTTTCGTCATCATTACTTTTTTCTTATCGAATTTGCGGTCATATTTATATGTCCTCATTCCTGTTTTACGGGAGAAGACGAACTATAAGGTTTTTTTAACTTATGTCTAATCCCATTTGTATATTTGCAAATAAAATATCTTTAAATCTAATTTTATACATTTAAGCAAGCAATGTGCATATATATTTCATAACGTGGCCGAAACCCTCCCAAAGCATCGATTTCCACCGGTACGATAATTTGAGACACACAACAATGACTCTGACTCAGACCGCAGTGATCGTGACGGCTGATGCAGTGTAACACGCTCACGTAGTTACTGAGTAGCTGTTCCATTCAGTGATTTGTATGTGTACACCAAAGTTTTGTACTGCGACTTGTACCGTACAGGTAACCAGTGCAATGAATATAACACAGGTATTATGTGTTCTCTCTTTCGAGTACGAGTAACCAGCCGTTCTGCAGGGTTCTTGGCTCTCTGAAGACGAGTAGTTAGTTTGTCAGAAATCCCAGCAGGGTAACAAGGTAACAAGCCAATGCACCAAAATCTTTCATGCATTTGCAGTTATAAACTGTCGGATACAGTCGCTGTTCCTGGCCTGGTAGTAACAGGATTTGGCAATAGTGTTCACTTGTATATCAATGTTCAGTGACCTATGAAAGTATACCCCCTAGGTTTTTAACAGTTGGGACAGTCTCAATAGTTCTCGTACCGACCTTGAGCTAGAGAGCCATTGTTTACTGACACTTCGGGGAAAATAAGATTAGTTCTGTCTTGTCCTCATTATGCTTTAGTATGTTGGCGTTCATCCAGGTATTGATATCTGTCAGACAAGCGTCCAGATTTTTCTGAAACTGTATCCCAACTGTCCTGTGGTTAGCTGACCATGTACATTTGTGGGGTGTCGAAGCTATGGCAACGACAAATCTCTCCAATCGGTTTGGAGTACAGGCATTTTTTCCGTCGGCCTAACACCGAGGAACCCCGAAAACTAGTACATTGTCATGTGAGGTGGTAGATCCGATGGCAACAAACTGTTGTCTTTCTCTCAGATAAGACTGTATCCAGCATTATGTATCAGTCACTCCGTAAGAGTATTCCAGACGTTTATAAATGATGTCATGGTCGATAACGTCAAATGCAGCTGAAAAGTCCAGCAAGATAAGCACTGCTCTGCACTTGTTATTCAATGCAAAAGCTATGTCATTATGTACACGTAGGAGGGCCGTCTCAGTAGAGTGTTCCCTGCGGTAAGCCGATGGCATAGGACTTCGATTGCGAGGTCATGATGATATTGTGCAACTCGTCCTGGGTTGTTGGTGAGAGCTTTGCCAATGGTTCCCCATCAAATTCATTGTCAGCAGGTGACTTCACTTCGGCAATACTTTTTCTAATTGAGCGGATTTTATTGAGGTTATTAAACTTGTTTGATACAATTTAAGTATTTTTCAGAAGTACAGCTTGGTAGGATAATTTCTGACCCTTTATGTTTTTGGTCTAAAAAGCTGTCTGACCCTTAACATATTCTTTCATTCTTTCCGAATAATAAGCTTTCTTTGACTGATTGAAAAGTGAACCAAATAGCTGACAATGTTCCCTACAAATTTGTTGGTTAACAATTAGTTTGGTCCGTCGTAACTGTCTCTCTGCTTTTCTACGGTTCTTTTTTTCTACGCGGAGATTTTCATTATACCACGGGACATTCGGTCTCACAGTTGTCCCTTAGTCTGCGTGTTTCTCTATAAGGGCTTCTATACCGGATGTGTATGCTTTAGCATGATCATCAACCCCGTCTTCAGTAGATAGAAGGACGGAACAAGACTGAATGTCATTGTTAAAATCTGGTATTAATATTTCGCGGAATTTTCTGAAGCTCACTTCTTTCCTTGCACGATCTGGCTTACTATAATTCAGTGTTGCGTGGACAGCAAGATGATCACCAGATTGGTTCCTCTTTACATTACTAAGACATGGATCAGTCACTGAAATTGCTCCATGAATGACTGAGGTATCTTTCCTCGTTACGACAGCATCCAGTGTGTGGCCATGGGTGTGTGTAGCTTCTGTCACTCATAAAAAACCCACTTTATTTCGGAAAGCATTCTGTTAAGGATGTACTATTCTGAGGTTTCAATCACGTTTAAGTCTCGTTTTGATCTGGTGTAACGGATTTTGTTATATTTAACAAATTATTATCAGATTCAATAGTAAACACAAATCTGAAAAAATATGTCAAACAACTAGATGCGTGTTGCTTGTAGAACATTTTTCACAAGATTTTTAAAAAAATGACCAATTCGGCGGCCATTTTGAAAATATGTATCAATGTGTATTTCTTGCGCTTCACAAAAGGCCAAAATTTCACCATTTTTGACAATAGAGTGATCACTTAAATTGTCATGGTGTCGCCATTTTTAATTGTAGCAGGTTCAGTTTTGCTGTACAACTTTATAATGTTCAATATGATAAAAATAACATGCAACAAAGTAGAAAACTGTACAGTATTGCTATTATTTTAC
Source organism: Crassadoma gigantea (assembly GCA_032360845.1). Taxonomy (NCBI): domain Eukaryota; kingdom Metazoa; phylum Mollusca; class Bivalvia; order Pectinida; family Pectinidae; genus Crassadoma; species Crassadoma gigantea. Next base: position 4,627 of record JAULCA010221482.1, read on the forward strand.
ATATTTAGTGTAACTGAAGCACTTTTGATCGCGAAAAAGGTGAAAAATAACACAAATAATAATAAGCACACGGACCCCCCATTTTTTTGCCTTTCTAAGAAAGAGGAACACATATTCTTTTGATTCACTAAATATTAAAAAAAGTTAAATAGTAGAAATTTTTATATCAAGCATTTAATATGCAAAAAAATGGTGAAAAATGAGTATTTCTTCATTAAAAAATAATGAGTAGGGGTAACTAAAACCGCCTTTCTGAGTAAAAAGGATATGATTAAGAAATCTTACTTCCATAATTTAAAAGAAAAAATATTTTTATCAATTCTACAAACATTCATACATATCTGATAACACACTCGGAAGAAATTGTATGAGTTTGTTCTGCAAATGGTCAAAAACAAAACAAAGCGCCTAAAATCACCTGTTGTGTTAAATTGGTATCTTTGACCGATTATAGCACAAAAACGAAAACACGGACATATAATTTTTTTTGCATTTTCTACTATGCCATGAACTCTTTTTTCCAAAAATCCGTATAAGAAAAAAAGTTTAATACAGGATTTTTTTGACTTCTCAGAGGTGTACATCCTTTAGGTGGAGGAGGCCTCTAAATCTAAATTGTTTATCATCAGCAATGACAGAACAAGTCAATCATGGCTGAAAGAGAGATGTCTCACATTTAGGCCTTTTTTAAACAGAACAGCCACCCCACCACCACGTTTGCCGAGTCTAGCATTGTGGAGGAATCCATATCCTGTTGGTATTAGCTCAGCTAGGACCTGATCATAGATATCTGAACCTAACCAGGTTTCTGTCAATGCAAAAGGTCAATGTCCTGAGATGTTACAAAATTCCCGATAGACAATGATTTATTCTTCAACGAACGACAGTTTACAGACAACAAATTCAGTGGGAATAACTGCCTTACAGAGACCAGCTGTTGTTGGCTGGATGCCATGTCAATTCTCGTACGATACTGGTGATGTCGGAATCCGTGTGGAAGTGTTGTTACGAGGATGCACAACAGTGGTGATGCCTGATACTTTGTAACTGCAGTGTAGCCCTGCAAGAAAGTGTGCGAGGCGGACAAATCATTTTAGTGACCAAATGGATGAGGTAATCAGTGTTTAGCGCCGAAGGCGCCCGAGCGAAGCTCTATAATGGTAACACATGCGTGCGTAAACAGAGTTGCTTCCCCTTGCTACACCTTGCATTTTATCTTTTTCGTCTAGAAGAAGACCGCCAGTGGGGAAACAGGAAGTGTATCCTTGAAGCAAAGACAATTGTGTTTCAACCCATACAGAACATCTTCATATAGTGAAAACAGCCTTCATGTTTTATTACTTGTTCACTTAGATAAAAACTAATATACATTCTGAGTGAACAAGTCTATCACACAAAATGTGAAACTAACAGGCATGAAACTTCGTTCAGAGATTATCATAATATGGAGTCACAAGCATGTCACAATCCATCGGCCTTCATCGGTTATTTCCGGGAGGGTGAAAAATAACCGGAAAATCCTGGAACTGATGTCTGTTGCATTTATCTCTTTTTCGGTGCTTTAAGACCTTTTATATCATGTTTTTTTTGCCACGGATACAAAAAGTAAAAATGCGGATATTTTCCGTAGATTTTTGGTGTTATCAACCCAGATCTGGTAATATCTTCACCGGGAGACATCTTCAAAAAGAGCGGGCATTAATCCAATAGGTCAGCGTGTATATATTTTCTTTCATTATCTAAACTTTCATCAGCTTTTGATTTCCATTTGTTGAGAATATGAACGAAATAATAAACAGTTTTGAAAGTCTGGTTATAGTCTTTACGTTATTTATTTATGCATCATCATTCATAAGAGAAACAATGGAAAATGCATTTATGACGAAATCAACAATAATTTACCAGAAAACCAACTTAAGTGCAACGCCCTTTTTCAGCAACGTATTACTTTTTCACAACGCGTGCCGGTTTATTACTAGTTAACAGAAACTGGGTTTTTTATATTGCATAATAACTTGTCAAACTCGGTGACCGTTACAGAATTGAAAATTCAATCTGATGTTTCAGGATGGAACAGAAATTGAGACTACATATCGATATTAAGGCAATCTCAGTTACATCAAAGTTTTACAATTACAATGTTTTTTTTTGTTTTTCTTTTCTTAATTAACTAACATCTCTACACGTTTACTTGGAATAATCGTCAACTATGTAATATGCACTTATCAGTTTTTCGAGCTTATCTCAATCATTCTTTATGTGCCTTGACGGAAGCACGCAGAGGATTTAAATCTTAACGATAGTGGTTAGGCAGGTGTCCGTGATTGAATCCGGCCATCTTGGTGAAGACGAGCGCACTATCCACTGCGCTACCCATCCCACGTTACAAACAAAAACAAATATATACTTAAGCTTTTACTAGAAAAAATGGCGTCATTGGTGCAAAAATTATATTGTGAATACATTTTACAACCGTCAATGATACAAAAGATATACATACGGGAGACCGGGGCAAGTTCGGCCACCACTGATAATTTGCTTTTGAGCTAATCATGATTTCGCTTCTAGTTATGCGATCTTTTTGAAACGGAATTGCTATTTTTTTATAGTTAAAATGTCTAACACAATGCGAGCTTCAAATGATGATACATTAAGCCAAGCAAATCACTTACTACCATATTGAGTAATTTTACATGATCGGTTTTCAGTAAAAATACCACCAGATGCTTACGAGAATAGAGGAACATTTTCGATATCGAAAAGTTGACCCTACCTAACATTCTCGCTTCAAAAAACAAATTTCTAGTTGATGTACGAAAACCTGCTTAGCACCGTTGGAAGTATTGATACTTTTCTTTACAAAAACCCTATATACATGTAAAATGTATTCTCCTTCCGCAGTCATACAGCCACTTCTTGTATATTCATAAGGTTGACGTTAGCCTCGTGCTGAAACATGTTATGTTGGTTGACTGGTTATTTTGATGGGGAAAATGGCTGCACTTCCAGCCAATCACGGGCCTCGGCACGTGGCTGACGTCAACCTTAACCTCAACAAAAAATAGCTGTATGACTGCGAAAAATGTTCGAACTCTGAATTGTGTGGGTTTTTTTTTTAAATTAATTTTAACAACAGTTTTGTGATGTGATGTTAACTTATATAAAAGTATAAGATCTTCAGATTAAAATGTAGTCCAAATAAATTGTTTTTAGAATAACTTTCTCTAGATCGGTTTGAGATTTCTGGAATATCGAAAAACCCCTCCGTACAGTCAGAACACTAGGTTCTAACTGATGTTGCACGCATAGTCATGTATTTAATTACATTGTAATGACGGTTATCTCCCCTGTACATTGTAGGTTACGGTTATCTCCCATGTATGTTGAAAATTACGGTTATCTCCCTTGTAAACTGTACGTTACTGTTATCTCCCACTGTACATTATACGTGACGGCTATCTCCCCTATGTATTGAACGTTACTGTTATCTCCCCTGTACATTGTACGGTACTTTTATCTCCCCTATTTATTGTATGGAACTGTTATCTCCCCTGTACAATGTACGTTACGGTTATCTACCCTATACATTGTACGTAACAGTTATCTCCACTGTACATTTGCGGTACTTTTATCTCCCCTATTTATTGTATGGAACTGTTATCTCCCCTGTACAATGTACGTTACTGTTACCTCCCTGTACATTTTACGCTTCTGTTATCTACATTTTTACATTGTACGGTACTGTTATCTCCCCTGTACATTGAACGTTACTGTTATCTCCCCTGTAAATTGTACGTTACTATTATTTCCCCTGTACATTGTACGTTACGGTTGTCTCCCCTGTACATTGTACGGTACTGTTATCTCTCCTGTACATTGTACGTTACTGGTATCTCCCATGTACATTTTACGTTACTGTTATCTCCCCTGTAAATTGTACGTTACTGTTATCTCCCCTGTAAATTGTACGTTACTATTATTTCCCCTGTATATTTTTTGTTACGGTTATCTCCCCTGTACATTGTACGGAACTGTAATCTCCCCTGTCGTTGAACGTTACGGTTATCTCCCCTGTACATTGAACGGTACTTTTATCTCCCCTGTACATTGTACGTTACTGGTATCCCCCCTGTACATTGAACGTGACTGTTATCTCCCCTGTTCATTGAACGGTACTGTTATCTCCCCTGTACATTGTACGTAACTGTTATTTCCCTGTACATTGTACGTGACTGTTATCTCCCTGTACATTGTATGTGACTGGTATCCCCCCTGTACATTGTACGGTACTTTTATCTCCCCTGTACATTGTACGGTACTGGCATCTCCCCTGTACATTGTACGTGAATGGTATCTCCCCTGTACATTGTACGGTACTGGTTACGTCATGTACATTGTTCGTTGCGGTTATCTTCCCTGTTCATTGTACGTGACTGGTATCTCCCCTGTACCTTGTACGTTACTGGTGTCTCCCCTGTACCTTGTACGTTACTTGTGTCTCCCCTGTACATTGTACGATTCGGTTATCTCCTCTGTACATTGTACGTTACTGTTATCTCCCTGCACATTGTACGTTTCTGTTATCTCAACTGTACATAGTACGTTACTGGTATATCACCTGTACATTGTACGTTACTGGTATATCACCTGTACATTGTACGTGACTGTTATCTCCCTGTACATTGTATGTGACTGGTATCCCCCCCTGTACATTGTACGTTACTGTTGTCTCCCTGTACATTGTACGATTCGGTTATCTCCTCTGTACATTGTACGTTTCTGTTATCTCCCTGTACATTGTACGTAACTGGTATATCACCTGTACATTATACGTAACTGTTATCTCCCTGTACATTGTATGTGACTGGTATCCCCCCTGTACCTTGTACGTTACTGGTGTCTCCCCTGTACATTGTACGATTCGGTTATCTCCTCTGTACATTGTACGTTACTGTTATCTCCCTGTATATTGTACGTTACTGTTATCTCCCTGTACATTGTATGTGACTTGTTTCCCCCCTGTACATTGTACGATACTGTTATCTTCCTGTACATTGTATGTGACTGGTATATCACCTGTACATTGTACGGTACTGGTATCTCCCCTGTACATTGTACGTTACTGGTTACCGTCATGTACATTGTTTGTTGCGGTTATCTTCCCCGTTCATTGTACGTGACTGTTATCTCCCCTGTACCTTGTACGTTACTGGTGTCTCCCCTGTACATTGTACGATTCGGTTATCTCCCCTGTACATTGTACGTTACTGTTATCTCCCTGTACATTGTATGTGACTGGTTTCCCCCCCTGTACATTGTACGTTACTGTTATCTCCCTGTACATTGTACGTTACTGGTATATCACCTGTACATTGTACGGTACTGTTATCTTTCCTGTACATTGTACGTAACTGGTATCTCTCCTTGACATTGTACGTGACTAGTATCTCCCATGTTCATTGTACGGTACTGGTATCTCCCCTGTTCATTGTACGGTACTGGTATCTCCCCTGTACATTGTACGGTACTGGTATCTCCCCTGTTTATTGTACGGTACTGGTATCTCCCCTGTACATTGTACGGTACTGGTATCTCCTCTGTACATTGTACGGTACTGGTATCTCCCCTGTACATTGTACGTTTCTGGTATATCACCTGTACATTGTACGTGACTAGTATCTCCCCTGTACATTGCACAGTACTGGTATCTCCCCTGTACATTGTACGGTACTGGTATCTCCCCTGTACATTGTACGGTACTGGTATCTCCTCTGTACATTGTACAGTACTGTAATCTCCCCTGTACATTGTACGGTACTGGTATCTCCCCTGTACATTGTACGGTACTGGTATCTCCTCTGTACATTGTACGGTACTGGTATCTCCCCTGTACATTGTACGGTACTGGTATCTCCCCTGTACATTGCACGGTACTGGTATCTCCCCTGTACATTGTACGATACTGGTATCTCCTCTGTACATTGTACGGTACTGTTATCTCCCCTGTACAGTATACGTTACTGTTATCTCCCCTGTACATTGTACGTTACTGTTATCTCCACTGTACATTTTACGTGACTGGTATCTCCCCTGTACATTGTACGGTACTGGTATCTCCCCTGTTCATTGTACGGTACTGGTATCTCCCCTGTACATTGTACGGTACTGTTATCTCTCCTGTACATTGTACGATACTGGTATCTCCCCTGTACATTGTACGGTACTGGTTTCTCTCCTGTACAGTATACGTTACTGTTATCTCCCCTGTACATTGTACGGTACTGTAATCTCTCCTGTACATTGTACGGTACTGTTATCTCCCCTGTACATTGTACGTTACTGTTATCTCCCCTGTACATTGTACGTTACTGTTATCTCCACTGTACATTGTACGGTACTGTTATCTCTCCTGTACATTGTACGGTACTGTTATCTCCCATGTACATTGTACGTGACTGTTATCTCTCCTGTACATTGTACGGTACTGTTATCTCCCATGTACATTGTACGTTACTGTTATCTCTCCTGTACATTGTACGTTACTGTTATCTCCCCTGTACATTGTACGTTACTGTTATCTCCCCTGTACATTGTACGGTACTGGTATCTCCCCTGTTTATTGTACAGTACTGGTATCTCCCCTGTACATTGTACGGTACTGGTATCTCCTCTGTACATTGTACGGTACTGTTATCTTTCCTGTACATTGTACGTTACTGTAATCTCCCCTGTACATTGTTCGGTACTGGTTTCTCTCCTGTACATTATGCGGTACTGGTATCTCCACTGTACATTGTACGTTACTGGTGTCTCTCCTAGACATTGTACGGTACTGGTATCTCCCCTGTACATTGTTCGTTATTGTTATCTCTCCTGTACATTGTGCGGTACTGGCATCTCCACTGTACATTGTACGTTATTGTTATCTCCACTGTACATTGTACAAACTGTTATCTCTCCTGTACATTGTACGTGACTGTTATCTCCCCCTGTACATTGTACGGTACTGTTATCTCTCCTGTACATTGTACGGTACTGGTATCTCCCCTGTACATTGTACGGTACTGGTATCTCCTCTGTACATTGTACGGTACTGGTTTCTCTCCTGTACATTGTACGGTACTGGTATCTCCCCTGTACATTGTACGGTACTGGTATCTCCCCCTGTACATTGTACGTGACTGTTATCTCCCCCTGTATATTGTACGGTACTGGTATCTCCCCCTGTACATTGTATGTGACTGTTATCTCCCCCTGTACATTGTACGGTACTGGTATCTCCACTAGGCAATGCTATTCATTAAATCAAGTACTAAACGGTCTCACACACAGATTTCGATATTTTTAAGATTTGAATCTACGCATATTGATTAGAGCGTGCTGTAGGGGAGATAACAGTAGCGTACAACTAACGATCAGAAAATGTTTAATCAAACCATCATTTATTTAGATAACTAACGACATTTCAGGTTAGGTACTAAAACAGAGTAGTTAAGATTGTGGTTCTTTAACTAAATGTTACACGCGTTAAAATAATATACAAGAAACTGATGCCACAACGTTACACAAAAATTGAAGACACTTTGACAAGACACACTAGAACTGACATCGCGTTTCAAACCTAAACAAAAATCATCGCATTGATAATTTATTTAAGTAGATCTAACTTATTAAATAAAAAAAGTTTCAATTTAATCTGATATCAATTACACCAGTAACTTAAATTAAGTGTCCACCATCCGAAACATCTTGGAGAGATACACAGAAACACATAGCATCTGAAAAAACACTTGTCTTTTTATCTTACAATGATTCGAGGAGTTCCGGAGGAAATGTACTACCATACGGTCTTTAAAGTTTACGTACCACTGTGAACGAAATATTTTGTTGTCGCTGGACTTATTCAACTCACAATACAATGAAATATGTTGAAGGACTTTGTTTTCGATAACATTGGAAACGTCAAGTAGTAATTTATTTGTTTTGATGTTGTCCAGATCGAAAGGGGTTTCCATCGTTCAATCGTACGTACAGTATAAGTATATGCTACAAAGAGACATCGGTGTCTGTTTACTATATCACACGACATACAGTAACGTGATAAATTGATCGCCAGACATCAATCAAACCCGAATATGAATAATTAGATCTATGTTTCCCCCTTTTTTGTAATCAATGTTCATTATTCTAACAGCTAGCGATCTTGATGAAATGTTTTTGGTTGTCATGGATGCATTTAGTGCGAGACCATTATTCGTGCTGCCATAAAAGCTCGACGTCCCATAAAAGGCAAACATTTAAGTGAATGAGATGCGGAAATGATAAATCGTGGTTATATAAACCCTTTTGGTCGGACATTAGGATGCGGATACACTCCCAATTACGGACGCTATCGGAAATTTGGCGAGATGGTGGGGGCAGCCGCGGAGTCGTTAAGATAAGGCGGCGTTGATAAGGTTTCTCTCCGGCCTTTATTGATTACTTAGTGTTTTGAGAACTGCATCTGCAATATAAGCAGGCGTAACCATGCACACAGTTATTCAGGAATCAGGGAACGATGCGCAGAAGTAAGAAGTACGTATCCGCCTCCCTGTATCCCAGGAGTGTTGTTACATTGAAATGATTGGGGACGGAAGACGGATTGACGTTATGTACAGACGGACGTAAAGAATTATTGCTTTTGTCCATTTGATTAGCCCAAAGTTCAAATGATAAAAAAATGTCTACTTTGAAAATAAAAAAAGAAATAAAATGCAATATATCACCTATTTATAGTAGTTCATCAGTGCTGGTATTGCGAAGGTATTCGACAGAACAAATGACCTGTATACAAAATGTAGGTCTTTGACGTAACTAATCGCGGCAATATTGTCTTGACTGATGAAGACGCCTCTTGAGTTTGTCATACAAGATCTGTTCTACATAGTAGTAGTCATGTCAGAGTTTATCAGACAAGATCTGTTCTACAAAGTAGTCGTCATGTCAGAGTTTGTCATACAAGATCTGTTCTACATATATATTAGTCTTCATGTCATATTTTGACAGACCCGTTGTCAGTGTTACCTTGACTCTTTGAATTCACAATAGGCCCATTACAAAACTGTATAGTATAGGCTCGTAACATAGTTGAACAATAAAGGCTCATTACACAACTGTACATTATAGGCTCGTTACATAGCTGTACATTATAGGCTCGTTACATAGATGTACATTATAGGCTCGTTACATAGATGTACATTATAGGCTCGTTACATAG
>JAULCA010221704.1:3072-13882 GCA_032360845.1 Crassadoma gigantea
ATTACATCGTGTCATAAGGTCATAAACAGTTATTACATCCTGTCATTAGGTCATAAACAGTTATTACATCCTGTCATACGGTCATAAACAGTGATGACGTCTTGTTATTGGGTCATAAACAGTTATTACATCCTGTCATTAGGTCATTACAGTGATTACATCATGCTATAAGGTCCTTAACTGTGATTACATCTTGTTATTAGGTCATTTATTGTGTAACCATCGTGAAATAATGTCATTAACAGTGTTTGATAAAATTAGTAATTCATTAGTAGTATTTACATATAAAAAAATCATTAACGTTGTTTACAATATGAAAGTAGGAAGTTTTAACATCCGTTGTGATTAAATCAAGTGACCACATAGTCAAACTGTCTGTGATCAGTATGCTTTTTAGCACCATTCATACACTTGGTGTCCTGTCGTCAGACACTTGTTTTTGCATTTTTCAAAATGTTTTCAAAGCAACTCTGAAAACATTTTAGTTTTTATTCAAATAACATGGTGAAATGTTCATAAAATCCCGGACATCAACAGTGTAATGTAAGGACTGTGAAGAAAAGTACTGTATTAATTTATCTCCATATTGCTTAACGATAGGACATCGATGGATAACTTTCGAGTTATGTTAAAAACACAAAAAATAATGTATGCATACGAAACACCCTATCAGTAACATACAGGTCAGAATCGCAACTATCGTATTGGTTGCCACGAAGTAATTTCATGAACCCAAGTCTATCACTGTTTCAAATATGTGTTATGTTGTCCTTAAACAAGACAAGGGAGCGAACTGTCGTCCTAACTTGTGTACAATTGTATATTGAAAAATCAACAGTTAGAATTGTAGTCATTACAAAAATAAAAAGCATACGATCGCGTCGCATGGTTCCATTTTCAGATATAGACGATACCCATGTAACGAAAGGGGTAAATACTATTTTGTATTTTCACAAATGAATAATTATTTCTTCGACATGGATTGCAATTAATGTATTCAAATATCAAATGGCCGACATCACAAGCATAGGAAACACAATCTGATTAAAACCATTTCTTAATCTACCCTCCATTCACTCTGCCACCAGACGTAGCAGAGGGATAGGAGTGTAGATCAAGTTATGGTTTTAATCAGATTGAGGAAAACACTAGGCAAATTATGATAAAGGGAAAATAATTCTGCTTCCAGTAAAAATATATTACCTGAGCGATAGATTTTCCCTTTGCAGATGAGATGTCTTTCAAAACCTGTTCGTCGAATATTATTGGTTCGTCTGGGCTCTTCCTGCAAGGATATGGATGATACATTTGTGCAGGATTAATACACGAAACCAATTCATACAGACAGAGCTAACATAGCAATGTTTGTTAACTTCTCAGTAATACTTTGAGGCACGAAAGACTGTATTTGTATTTTCATAAAATTAATGCTTCAAATATTCAGATTAAATTTCTTTAAATACCATGTAAAGCACAGAGATAACAAAGAACAATGATTTACATTTCATCAACCTTTTCTCACGACTCGTGCACTTTATTTTTGATCAAACTTACCTTGTAATAACTGACAAACAGAGACAAATATATTTAGATTTTAACAGCTGTATGTATCTCCGTTTCAGTTTTACTCTGTATGTGTGTGTAATAACTATAACACTATCAGCCCTCTTACAAGGTGATTCCTTCTAAGCCTTTACCAATTGAATACAGAAAACAACCAAAAAATGTTACAATGTTCAAGTTCTTAATAACGACGCAATAATAGATGTACAACAGGTAAAGCTCACCCTCGATATCCAGGGCCGCCACTTTCGCTCTCTACACCCTGGAATATGTCATAGCAAAACTGACGGCTCGGTGTGCGCCACCTTGTTGATGAGACTAAAAGACTAATTCGATTATATATATCAAAAGAATCTTGCGGTAAGCAACAGTAAAAATGGACAGGTTTTGAAGTCGGGCGTCTCGCCTCTGTAACCATCAATGCACTGGTATCAGCCTGGCAGTTGATCAGTGTTTTTCCGTGGGGCCACTTAAACAGCTATCTTCGTGTCATCAGGTTTGCTATTACATATTCTAGAGGTGTGAAGAGCAAAAGTGAGCGTCACCCCTGGATATCGTGAATGGGTACAGATTTGTTCTAAAATTGCATAACGTCATTGCCATTCACTGTAAATCACATGTACCATGTTCTACTAGGGTTGGCTAGAGGAGCGTATGCTGTAGCAGTCATCCCGTGTTGTTTACAGAAGGTGATCAGTCTGTCGTTCAGGAAGTACGGGTGGCTTTCAATCTAAACAAACACATCCAATCATTTTATCATTGTTGATAATATAAAACATTTAATGAAGCGCTAGCATAAGCCTGTCTAAAGCGCTTTACAGTATAATTTATATATTATTTTATAAAATAATTACAATTGGCATATACATTAATCAGTACACTGCATTAAGATAAAACTGTTTTATAGTAAACACTGGGTTTGCTTTGTTGAGAACATTTTAACACGCTGTCGCAGCTTAAAACATTTAATAATATATTTTATGTATTAGCAGTTAATTGCTTACAAAATTGCCGTATGTAATAGCTTCTATGTTAAAAGCTTCAAGTAAAGTTTAGAAAAAAAGTGTACTATTATTCAAATATATATCATATCCCTTTTTTGTAAATATTGGTCATGAATATACTATTGAATTTGCAGTTTGCAAAAATTATACTGTTGGTTCTATAGAAAATAACGAAATAACGAAAATAACTACTAATTAAGAGTTACACCTGTACCTGTATATTTGCGGGTTTAATCGTGGCTACTTCTAACACTCTTTCTATCTGCTTCTTGCTGAAATTGGAGATTCCTATGGCCTTAGCTAGTCCTAATCCAACCAGTTTCTCCATCGCCTGGAAATATGTAAATTAAGGAAACATTTTATAATGTTTTCAAACCGCAATATTTTGATATCAAGTTATGAGTGTCGTCATAAGCTATGACATTCAACGATAAGAATTAAAAAAGAAAAATCTGTTTACATTAAAACTCAATGCACTTTCACTTTATTTTTACAAACACACCATATACAATCAATTTCAATGTATTGAGTATACACTACGCTGTCACTAACCTAAACTCAAAGGTCTCATAAACTTAATCCAATATTACAATATAGCCAATATCAATGTATACATAAATTTACTTCATCACCAAAACATAATCAAACTCAGTGTATTCATAAACTAATTTTTATATCACATCATTAACAAGCTAAATGTAATTATAAATTTACTCCGTTATCACACCGTAAACAAACTTATTGTAAGTTAAATCTTACTGTGCCAACACAGCATGAACAAACCCAGTTCAATGTATCTATCAAATCAATGTGTCGTCATGTATTAATCTACTCAATATATCATTAAGACTCATTGTATTCAATAAACTCAATGAATTCATTAGCACCCACCAACAAACTCATTTTTATTACACGGCTGTATCATTGCAAATGACACAACAATACTACCTCTGTCAGTTTGGTTTGGTTTTATTTTTTTAATGTCCTATCAACAGCTAAGGTAATTTAAGGACGGCCTCCCCTGTGTGCATAATGCATGCGTGTAGTGTATGTGTGAGTATTTTGGGAGGCTGCGATATGTCCGTGTATTGACTCCTTGTCGTAGCGTGGAACCGATGCCGTCTTTATAGTGCTACCTCACTGAAACATATTGCCGAAAACACCCAGCAGCACGCCCGACCCGGTCACATTATACTGACAACAGGCGAACCAGTCGTCCAACTCCTAATTTGCTGAGCGGCAAGCAGGAGTACCTCTATCAGACAAATATACCATGTAAATGTACTCTCCATATTGATAAAGTTGCATTTACATTATAGCCTAGGTAAGAAACATAAAGCTATGTTTTTCCGCCTGCCACTGTAAGTGTGATAACTTGTAATATATACATACCTTCCACGTGTCAACATAGTCGTGGTCAGCGAAGATAACTTTACCGCCAGCGTCTTTAGGAAAAGGGTCGTCTCCATCCTTTATATTAATGAACAAATATTTAGTCACAATCTGGAATACCGTTAACACTTCCTCATAGTTTTAGTAATGCAATTATTAAATGCTTTGCACATTCTTCAAATATCTTAATTTCACGACTTGAGCATGGACAATACAATACAATACATACGTTCCGGCTAAACACTCCGAGTGTCATGAAATTTTGATATTTCAGTATTTTAATTAGGGATTTAGAAAGAATTTGGTAAAAGTGAACATATTCACGGTTCGGGTTAACATTACCTTAAATGCAAACGGCCAGTGCACGAGATACAGATCCACATAATCGGTCTGGAGACTGCGCAGTGACTTCCTCAGAGCTTCCTCCACGTGGTCGGGGTTGTGATGCGTATCCCATAGCTACAACGTACATTATAACATACAACTAAATTGTAAACGTGACGTTATCAATTTACGTCGAATTTTTCCATGATTGATTGCTATTTACCAGTAAAATATGTTTGTGAACTAGGAGCAGTTATCACAGCTTAACGCTTACATACAACAAAAATTATAATAATGCAAGGATTTCGGATTTCATTTCTTGTAGTTGAAGGATGAAATGTAATCTTTTTTTATTAATGGTAGGTTCATTTGTTAATTTTACTGTATCTATCGTTTGGTTTTGTTTGGTTTTATTTTGTTTAACGTCCTATTAACAGCTTAGGTTATTAAAGGACGGCCTCCCCCGTATGTAAGATGCATGCGTGTAGCGAATGCGTGTGAATTTACGGAGGCTGGGGTATGTTCGTGTTTTTTTCTTGTGATAGCGCGGAACTGATGCCGACTTTAAAGTCCTATCTCACTGAAACATACTGACGAAGACACCAAGCAGGACGCCCCACCCGGTCACATTATACTGACAACGGGCGAACCAGTCGTTCCACTCCTAATTTGCTGAGCGTTACGCAGGAGTACAAACTATACAATTTTTAAAGATTTTGGTACATGAATGTCTCGGCCAAGGGACAGAACCCAAAGCCTTCCTCACAGGTGCGAACGCTCAACAAGTGGCCAAAAGTGAGGCATTGTCAAGGGAGACATTAGAAAGAAGAAAGTTCTTTAGAAAGAAGAGAAAAGATAAGGTCCAAAATGTATTAGCCTCTTAAGATCATGCCATTGGGGGCAGCAGGTACAATATCGTCACGCGGCATGACGGTCACTTCTTAATTTACTTTGCATGGTTGGAGAAACATATTAACTAATGATGATTACGTGTATGCCCAGCTCAAGTCCATTCTCATAAATAAAGAACAAATGTACATTGTATAGGGAGTCTGTTTAACAACGCTTCTAGTTAGGATTTTAATGGTATGTTTTAAACGCCCTGAGGTTTGGTTTGATTTAGTATTGTTTAACGTCCTATTTTTAAGGACGGCCTCCCCTGTATGCAAGATGCATGCATGTTTTGGGAGAATGCAATATGGTCGTGTTTGTCTCCTTGTGATAGCGCGGAACTGATGCCGAATCTATAGCGCTACGTCACTGAAACATACTGCCGAAGGCACCAAGTAGGACGCCCCACCCGGTCACATTATACTGACAACGGGCAAACCAGTCGTCCCACTCCTAAATCGCTGAGCGTACAAACTGTTATTGTTTAAAGACTCTGGTATGTCTCGGCCAGGGGACAGAGCCTGACGCCTGCCGCACAGGGGCGAACGCTCAACTAAAGGCCAAAAGAGAGGCATTGTCAAGGGAGATATTAGGAAGAAGAAAGTTGTTTAGAAAGAAGAGAAAAGATATGATCTCAAATTGAATCGCCTTTTACGATCATGTGATGGGGCAGTAGGTACCAAAATCTCAAACACACCGTGGCAGTTAACCTAATTAGATAGTGAGAGAGGAGGATATGTTTATACTCAGAAAATTAGGTTACCATTTTCCTTAAATGCCTTAAGAAGAGAAGATTCGCAAAATATTGATCCCTGAGCGTAAACCCTAACACTTAAATATCAAGGTAAAATACCTGAGAATATCAGGGACAATGCTAAACACAATAGGATATCTCAAAGAGGACTTTACAGAAGCAAAACTACAATTGATGAATTGATGTGATGAAAAGGCCATTTTATGGAAATGTAGAATCACTCTGGCACTTTTTTCACAACTGTAACTGTATCTAAAGTTTATGGCATTATATAATTTCATAAATTACTCAATGTCATTACAAAAGAAAGAAAGGAAAAATTTTCCTTGGTAAATATGGAGATAATAAGATGTGTATACAATAACGACGAGTTTAAAATATATTCTTCTGAAGACTCAAAACAGCACAACAGCAAATGTAAGAACATAACAGTTCCTTCGAATTCCGCGATATTTAAAGTAGTAAATTCAGTCTCATCTTTTGGGGAAGCCTGTTATAAATATCCGCCTTTCCGCGAGAAGTAAACACTACGCTGTCGACCGACAAGACAGTGCCAGTTATATAGGTATCAAAGGATATACCTCTAATCAGATATTTGTTTATATTTGGATTCGAATAAAAACGAACAGGTTTTATTAGAGCATGTACGTACAGAGAGAGCGCCGCAGGGAGAATTTCAAACCGCAGAAAGTAATATCTATTACCTATAACAATGTTTGAGAGTAAGATGATATTGAAAGATGATTTGATGCAGAATAAATGCACGCACTTGTATTTGTGAGGTGCTAGGTGAATAAAGCGAGAATTTACCTTCTCTCCTCGGCTGGAAAGAAATTTTATTAGCCAGAAATTCACTGACAGCTGCCTCTAAAACGCACGGCTGTACAGTTAAGGATTTCTCCATTACTGATTAAAAACACAGGGAAAACATTGTCTCTTGTCAATTTCTCGACATGAATTGTTGATAAGGAGTATCAAACTATTATATAGAATCATGAAGAACATTTTGACAACCTTATAAAAAACTGACTTCGCTAAACTATCCCTTTACGAAAAGTGCGCAGTTTGCTATCAATTGGCTCGTTTTTTAAAGAGTGTTCAGCTGCATTTTGTCGAAAACATAAGTGATGTTGACAAATGAGAGTCTGTTTTGGCATCGCTTGGTACATGCATTGATAAATTCTCTTTTCTTTTATGTTCATTTAAAGGATAGTGAAAGAAAAAATGTGCTCTTCGTTTTCAATGACAAAACATTTTTAACTTGCCTTTGGTCCCTTTGGTATGACTAGTTGTTGTTTGTCATGAAACCACATCCGTTATTGTGCAATAGTGAACAAACAAAATGACAAGGCAAACTTGACCAACCAGTCATTAAACCAAAACAACCCGGACACGCTCTGACGTCACATACCTTCGTAGTTACATAGATATCATTCCGGGTAATTGTTCCGTCGTCGATTTTCGCCTTTATGCCGTCCCCAACCGCCTTTTCGTTATCATAAATGAGTGCGCAGTCCACGTGTCGGTAACCTTCAGAAATGGCAAACTTAACCGCATTGCATACTTCATCTGCGCCACCCTTTCAAACCAAGGAACATGTTTAGTTATTATAGTACATGATATACATACTTTACATGGAGATAATAAAATAAAAATATCTGTAATGGCATATGATATATGATATATAACTACAGTTGTAATCTGGGACATTAAGCTAATATGTTCTAAATGTGATGTCATGGTATCGATTATTGAGAAGGATAACACGATGCTAGCATTATATAATTTGAAATCCTACAATTTTATATTGAATATTGTACATAATGCATGTAAAAAAATAAAGATATTTTGACAATTTTATTTGAAACCTCCAATTTTTTAAGAATTTACGTTACTCTAAAGATGTCCCCGTATCAGCCCTTTAACGTATCAATAGAATTTAACTTTATTGGAATTACTGAAACATCTCACTGAAATATTTGACTGACCTGTCATAAGTAATTAAATTACAGAGGTTAATGAACGGTTGTGGATCTTGTGGCAGAATAACATGCCATACGCGTTTATATATTATCAAAGAGTACAACACATGTCTGTAAACTTAATAATCTTTTAAATTCGTCTATACTTCGTATATATCAACATACTGCATTAAGCAGACCGGCAAGCTGTCGTCTGCTTACCGATAAGGATAATGTGAGAGCTATAGAGCTATATGCAAAGTGATACTGGCAATGTGTTGGAGGATGCACTGGTAAATGTGTGTTTGTGGAGGGGGAGTGAGAGGGCGAGGGGAGGGGGTTGTTAACTTTAATTTCGAGTCAAACTCTTGTTGTGGTGAAGTGGATTGCTGTGGTGAAGTGGATTGCTGTCATAACGAGGAGAGGGACCAATTAATGTTCTCTCGCAAAATGTTCAGTTGTGTTATTTTGCTAGGTGTGTGGATTTCTCTAGGTCGGGGTTTCTCTGTCCTCAAGTTCAACCGGAAGTAGGAGCGACCGTTTGATGCTGAAGTATTTGTATCATTGACAAAACAATTACTAGTTCAACTGGGTTTATATTGTTACCTGTCTATGTGACAGCAAGCACAATTATTTATTGACTATCCCTGCTCAAATCTGAACTTATTTGTAAATTTGCAATAAATAACATACTCCCACTTTGGAGCGTGACATAACATATCTCATTCCTCAGTGTAAGCCTTTCTGTACATGTTTTGACATTGAGATTGTTCGGGTCACTTGCTGCCATTACGAGGCGGTAGGTTTTGGAGGGTTGGGGAAGGGGTGACTTCTATTGATGGTAGAGGACGAACTGTAGTTTTCGGGAGGGCTGAGCGGTGCTCTATCAACCCTTACGATGACTTATTGATAACTTATCAAACTATAGTAAACGTCAGTTATAATAGACTAACACCTGTACGACCGCATACTTACAGTTTGCTCAAATATGGTAAACGTTCCTAGTCCGACAGTAGGGTACGACTTCCCTGGCATGGGGACGGTCAGTGTAACTCCGGACGACATGCTTGCAGCTCGTGTATCACAACAGTGTATGTGTGTGCGTCGTGTCCCGTACCTGTTATACCCCGGCCCCTGTATTCATATACGCGTAGACGGAGTTGCCTTTATCATAACTTTACTGATAACCCGGACACATGTACGTATCCGCGTGTACACTGTGAAGTGGTGATGAGGACATGTGTAAACAGAAACACATCCGTGAACTGAGAGTGAATTTGCTATTTCATTACTAAACCCCTAGCTGTTATTATGTAAAACTCAACATGATTACTTTACACACATGTCCCGTGTCGCGATATAGTTATTATATATAGTCTATTCCCCTTAATTTCACTAGTTGACCAAGTAGTTCAGTAGGTAAGAGCGATATTACGTTCATTGTCCGAATCCCGGTCTAGTCCAGCATTACTCAGAAAACTGCCATGTGCATCTCTACTATTTCTATAGAATTCCCGCAAGTATAGTTTTCTTTTTTAGAAATGAATTATCGAAGCTATAAAGTTAACGATGCGTATGTACAGATTATGCCAGTGGTACAGGGATCCATATAACCAATGTAGTTTATTCTGTACTTAAAACAGTACTACAGTGTAGTATAACGATGTATTGAGTCTCTATAATCAAAGTTATCTCAATATGTTTTTGTTTTTACCTTTGCTCAGAGCTTCATTTTACCATGATGGTATTGACAAGAGTAATCAACTTTATATTATACATGGCTTTCATCATGTGACGTTGGAACGCAGTATGAGAGTCGATTAGCTACACATTATTCTACCCTTGCCTCAGTGGACTGGAGGCCAGTCTACTCTTGACCCGTTCTGTAGGGAGTAACCTTTGTTTGCTGACCTTGGCGCTATCTTGTCAGGCCTGACGCCTCTTACTTCCGCTGTGCGTAATATATAACTTTTGTCTGAGATTAACATCTAAAATGAGCCGATGTACCCAATATGTAGGTGAGGACGAAGGTTGACTTCTCCAATGACCCGGTGTACCTCTAAGGAAGTTTGACCTTAACTAACACGGTGTAACCAATATCAAAGTCTTGACAGAGTTAAACACCTCCAATAACACGATGTACCAAATATATAAATCCTGACAGAATCTGACACCTCCAATAACCCGATATACCCAATATATAAATCCTGACAGAATCGGACACCTCCAATAACCCAGTGTACCCAATATATAAATCCTGACAGAGTTTGACACCTCCAATAACCCGGTATACCATATATATAAATCCTGACAGAATCTGACACCTCCAATAACCCGAAATACCAAATATATACGTCCTGACAGAGTTTGACACCTCCAATAACCCGTATACCCAATATATAAATCCTGACAAAGTTTGACACCTCGAATAACCCAGTGTTACCAATATATAAATCATGACAGAGTTTGACACCTCCAATTACCCGATGTACCCAATATATAAATCCTGACAGAGTTTGACACCTCCAATAACTAAGTGTACACAGTATATAAATCATGACAGAGTTTGACATCCCCCAATAACTAAGTGTACACAGTATATAAATCCTGACAGAGTTTGACACCTCCAATAACTAAGTGTACACAGTATATAAATCATGACAGAGTTTGACACCTCCAATAACCCAGTGTACCCAATATACAAAACCTAACAGAATCTGACACCTCCAATAACCCGGTGTACCTAATATACAAATCCTGACAGAGCTTGACACCTCCAATAACCCGGTGTACCCAATATATAAATCCTGACAGAGTTTGGCACCTCCAATAACCCAGTGTACCCAATATATAAATCCTGACAGAGTTTGACACCTCCAATAACCCAGTGTACCCAATATATAAATCCTGACAGAGTTTGA